>JAMPIV010009253.1:0-96401 GCA_024509875.1 Oreohelix idahoensis
TTACACCGAAAAATACACGAAGAAAAGAACTGGAGAAACAAAAATGGAAATGATGAGGAAGGCAAAGACAGAACTTGAGCTGATGGTACGAGACGTGAGGCCATGGCATGTGTTTGCTGAAGGCCTATGCTCCACGGGTAGCTAAAGTGCATTGATTGGTTTATTGACTGAATCAGTGTAATTATTTTTTGATAAAAATGCAGTGTGACAATGCTCTTTCTCCTCGAAGTAAAGTTACAGGCGTGAAACCGAGTAGCGTGACGCTCTAGTCTACCCAGATGTAATGTTTACTTGACTCTACTCTGTGAGTCATGGAAGGCAAAGGCTAAAGGAAGAGGGTGAACGAGGTCTACCCACGCTGGTATAGACAGATGTTTCCTGAGTAGAGCGAGCGAGTGCGCGCGTCTTTAACACTGCTCTCCCCTACGGCTGTATCAGTATGGGACGTACCTTACCACTTACCTGTTTTCGTTAATTATATGACCACTTTGGCTTCACTCAATATTACCGGTGTAATCAGGATAAATATTATCATAAAAATGTATTTTCACGAAATAAGTGGTACAAATAACTGAAACCTTACTTACTTACTTAGTCGTTCCTTTTCTACCGTGAGGTGTAGAGGTTTGTAAGAGAGAGCGCCATACTATTCTATCGGCTGTCTTCCTCCTGGCTTGGTTCCATTCTATAACTGAAACCTGATGCATTTTATTTTGAAACACGTGGAATTCTGGGCAGACGATAAACACGCCTAAATAATGAGGTTAAAACAGTACGGGAAGATCGATTTTCCTGCTTGTATTGAATTTGTGCTACGTAAATTGGTATGACTTTTCCTCCAAGATGAGTTTCATGAGTCTAATGATAGCCAGCATTTACGTCCATCTTGTCTTGGCATATGTCTTGTTGGCCGTCTGGATTACGAAGCCACGGAGCAATGCCTAAATTTTGTAATCGATTTGCGTAGAAAGATTTAATGGGAAAACTAGCATGATATGTTTTTTAAGTCATATCAGTCTGAAGGCCATAATGTGTGTTTTAAAGGTAAATTTAGCGTTCTACGTCTGAAGACATAAACTTGCTTTTAAGACAGTCTTCCTCGGGATAACCCAAAGCTTACATCATTATTTTTCTTCTATCCGAAGAATGGTATTACAGTAAAATGTTAACATAATCACAAAAAGATGTTTTTAAGCCAATCTTTCACTGAATCTATCTTACGCTTTTATTCCTTATGTCCTAAAGGAAGATTTGTTTTCATGTAAAATGTTATATACACAAAAAGATGTTTTTAAGCCAATCTTCTCTGTATATCTCCTAGCTTCATCCTTTTCTCCTATAGAAGATTTCTGTTCTACAATATGACCTCTCAAAAATAAAATAGGCTTTTAATGCCAATAATCCTGTGTATTTATCAAAGCATAATAAACTAACTTACAATATAAGATTTATTGTTCAGCTAAATTGTTTCACAAAAAAAAAGACCTTTTTAAGCCAAACTCCTTAGTATTATTTCTTTGCTTTAATCCTTTTCACCCATAAAAGGATATTGTTTAAGTAAAAAGTATTCTCATAAAAAGGGCTCTTCTATTTATTTTTTTGTTTTTTTTTTTTTTTTCGGGGCAACCATTCCAGCTGGGGGTAGGCAATCAATGTCTCTCTCATCAACATCCTGCCCCTTCGTTTGCTTTTACATAAGTGCTTTTTGTCAAGGGCTTATTTTCTGTGATTAGAACAATCACATTCGATGAGGTCTATCAAATGTAAGCAATTCATCAAGGAGTATATTTACAATAGTAAATAATGACCGTTGTGTAGGCTTATCGTTTCAGCTGTATGAAGTTCTTAAACCGTAGTAAATCTGTGACAGTCATTAAAGTAGCCGTCTAGTGTTCAAGTCCATTGTGCCAACATGAAGATTCCGAAAAAACTCTTGTTAGAAAAACGAAAAGGGTCAGACTTGAAAGTTTTGTGTTACGTTGTTTCATGATGATTAGATAAAATGCCCGAAACATTCAGTTGAATGAGAAGACAAAAGAGATTTAGAATGAAACCCTTAGAAGGATTATCACATATATTTATTCACGAAATGACCTTACAGGGAGGTACCAACAAAGGAAGATATGGTCGATCTTTTGGTCAAATATAAAATGATAAAGATGTTTGCCTTTTGACAATGCAAGGAATAGTGTTGCACAATGATCAACTTAACTAATATAGACATGTGCATAGAAAAGATAATATTAATTGAATAAGGATTACATGGCGTTTTTGCTGGTACATATGAAGAAAATAATTAAAGTTTTTTACAAACAATTATGTTAAAAATTGGCAACTCATTCCTGAACTTCTAATGAGATCATAACAAAATTATAACACTGCGGCACCTGCTCATAATGCAAACGGGGACAGCATTTGTTTCGCTGGTGGAAAGTTACTGGACAAAAGACAGAAACATTTTCAATGTGCATTCCATCAAAAGAATTTGCTTCCGCAGAGAATTTCAGAAGTGTAATGCTGTCAGTTCCATGATTATTTAAAAGATAATTCTGAACTGTAACCTGTCAAGGCCCAACAGCTTCTTTAACCTAACGCTAAATTGTATACTTAACTCGTGTTCCTAAGACTGAATACGTATTTTAGAATGTAACTTTCTATATAAACTTGAAGGTCGTTCATTTGTTTATGAAATAACCCATATTTGACCTAGTGGGAATTAATTTTTTTTTTTTAAATAATCATAGAGTTACGTATGCTGGGTCATATTTGGGCCGCTGGGCATTGGGGTAGGGGAGGGGGGCGGGGGGGGAATTTCAGCAAATAAATAAATAAATAATAAGAACATAAAAATAATAATTCATATATGATTATGATTTAAAACATATCTGGATCCTCCCAGCATTATCCAGTCTTGCCGATACTCTCTCTCCTATCAGTTTTTCCACTATATAGCTCTACAGCGCCTTTTCAAGCCAGATTTTGTCCGCAGGGTTTACCATCTCATTAGTGCTTTTGAAGTCTCATTAGAACAGTGTGTACCATACCAGACACGATGCTGCCTAGTTAGCCTAAATCTGGTACTTGGGGCCTGCCGCTGACCCAAGTAGACAGTCCCAATTAAATGGTTTGCAAAAGACTGCATCCGGAAGTGATGGATTGTATGATCTAAGGTACTACATGTAAATTGTGGAGCCCAAATCTTAGGCTCTCGAATACATCTATCTTCCGTGAATTGCAGAAGGCACTTTCGCCTCACCATTACTACCATACACTCTAATTTTTTTTTAAGAATGCCCCCTTGCACGTAAAGGTCCTAGGTCCCCCTAAATCATACTGCATGTGTATACGTACAGCCCATACCCTAATGCTCTTAACAACTACATAAGGATCAGCAACTGTTACAATACACGGATTACGAACCGTTCACGTCGTGTCCCCTTCTTTTCCGATATAATTAATCCATCTATTTGTTGTAGGATCAAAGTTTGATTGTGAACAAACGTAGTTCCACCCAGGATCATGACTCACCCTCCTCTTACCCTAAGAGTTCCTGCATGCATGCTTCCCAGTAAATTGCAAAGTGAACTCCTTAACTCCTCAGAATATAGTGTTTGAGTAAAATGTTACCGTATCACTCTAGGAGGATCCTTTGCATCTCTTTACCCTCTACACTACCTCCCCAGCCAACCCCCTCCCTTCTATTTCTACTTCGTTCCAGAAATTTTAACTTCGTAGAAACATAGCAACTTAAGGGTTGGTGGCTCTCACAACTCAAGCCACTCAACTTGATATACTCTGTGCTGATATCAGGTGTCCCGGCCCTTGTCCCTGGGGGCGATCCCCTAATGTGTCAGGGTCCTGTCACAAGGACTGTTGACAGATAAACTTGTGTAAATCACCACCCAGTATATACTGCTTTCTTGACGACAGAAACTCGCAGCTCTGCAATCATAGTAATGGGGACCATAGTTCAAAATCATCTCACCACTCTGGACACCACTAACAAACAACCACTTTAAACAGACATGTCGATCTCTCTGACCAAAACTTCACAGTTACCATGGTTTAATCCGAGAGTTCTCCCAGACTATATATTCTGATAAAATAATATTATTTTCTACACTAAAAGTGATAGGTATTATTTCCTTAATTCTCCACTCTTGATCGGTCTTTGCTTAATCTTCTGTGTTGAGGTACATTGTTATCCCTAGACCCTACTTGGGGCGGGGGTCTAAGCTAAGCAAATCCCTACTTTTTTGTAAGCTAGATATGATATGGCATATCAAATCAACTCGAACTTAATACAATATGCAAAATATACATAGAAGACATAATTTCAAAATCTTACCAGATTAATGAATAATTAGACACAGAATGCGAGCAAATACTTCAGCGGAGCTGCTGGCTATATAGGCGTCCCTAAATCGTAACGTTCACTGGCTCTTCATATGGTAAATCACCACACTTTAAAATCTGTGTCTATCACTGAAACAACGATGAAGAATGGCCCCAAATGCGCTCTGAGACGCATATAGATAATGATTGTCTATGGACAAGTACTTGCCTAGGTTTATTTTTAATTTCAAATTTCCTACTCTAACAGTCAATTTCAGTCAAGCTATCAGTCACGTAGGGATGTTATCTGTTAGTCCTGTCCCGTCTCTACTTGTGTTTTCTACAAAAACGTCGCTTATTTTGACCCAACCGTGTCTCTATCCTCTTCAAAATTTTGTCTGTAAAAAATTATATTAGATCACCAGATACCACCAATATCCCGTCACTTCTATACGAAATAAATTTGAACACTCTCGCCCGAGTCGTGTTTTTTGTGTGCAATTAGCGATACTGTTAGATTCAATGCATCTGCTGTGGATGATGTAAAACAACACTGTCTTTTGTCATTATCTTCAATATTAACAACCTCCGTGTAAAATTAAAGACCTATTCCGTTCACTGCTCAGAATGGGCATCTGCCAGCTAATTTTGTGTAGATTCCGAACATGTAATATTAAAAAAAATTACTACTTTAATTTTTTTGTAATTTTTTTTCCCATACATCTGCTTTCTTCCGCCTCGGAATTCAAAATTCAAGCGCTGTATCCGCAAAACGTCCAATAAATTCCGTACACATCGTGTCAATTAGGTACGACTAGAACGTATTTTTACTTGGAATCGTGCTCATTTCCATTTCCCCCCCCCCCCATTGCTTCTCTTTAGCCTTTCCAGGCCTATTTTTTTTTTCTTTTGTTACTCCGTTCCCCTCCGGTTTAGCAAGTCAAATTTATGGGGGGGGATGACCCGCGGTCTAGGCGATCATGTACATCAGCAGCCTACGCATTATGTTTTTATCCTTAAATGTTATCTTTGGAGGAATTTTACCGTTGTATCTCTGTCAATTTCACTACACATCTCCCCACTTGAAAACATGCCTATGGCAAGTTCCAAAACCAGCGATACACATAGGTAAAATTACTCCTCCCGTCTGCCACTACTCTAATTTTGATCACAGGGGTGCCGACTGAGGAAATCTGCACCGACATTCAATTTGCCTGGGATATATTGGATACTAAACTGATAAGGTTGAAGCAATAAAGACCACCTCAGCAATCTTGCGTTTTCATGCTTAGCCTGAGACAAGAACACGAGAGGCTGATGATCCGTCTCCACCACAAATGTCCTACCATACAGATAGATTTGAAACTTCTTTATTGCCCAGATTAATGCTAAACATTCCTTTTCGCTTGTGGAGTATCCTTGTTCCGCCTTATTCAATTTGCGGCTTGCATAAGCGACTGGTTTCAGTTCCCCAGGAGCACAAATAGCGTTAAAATTTTTGATGTATTTCTGATAAAATCCGCATAACGACACAAATGATCGCACGTCCTTTTTTGTTTGCGGCCTAGGTGCTCTCTGCAGTTTTTTCCAAGTTCTTAGGATCAGGGGTCATATTACCCTGATATACAGTGTGTCCCAAGAATTCCAACTCTTTGCATCCAATACAACATTTTGTTGGCCTAGCAGTTAAGTTCGCCTCCCGAAGTCTATCAAACAACATCTCCAGAGCTTCAATGTGTTCTTCAAATGTCTCTGTGGCGACGAGAATATCATCCATGAAATTTGTGATACATGGGTTATTCAGGGGATCCAACAATTTGCGCATCATCCTTGAAAACACACTCGGAGCATTTTTCAGTCCGAATGGTAGCATATTGAATTCATAATGTCCATCCGAAGTGCTAAAAGCCAAATAAGGTCTCACTTCAGGCTTCACTGGGATCTGGTAATAGCCTTTACTAAGATCCACCTTTGAAAAGTATTTTGCCTTGTTCAGTCTGGCAAATAACTGTTTTGTGTCTGGTAATGGATCCACTTGTCCTTCTGTGACAGCATTCAGTTTCCTGTAATCTATGCACAGTCTGTGTTCCCCAGACGTTTTTCTCAACAAAACGACACTAGAACTAAAAGATGATTCACTGTGCGAAATAATCCCCTCCTTCAACAAATACTCTATTTCTTCCTTCAATGCCTTCTCCTTCGCGAACGGAATAGAATAGGCTCTCATACAGATTGGGTTTGAGTCTACCAGTTCATGTCATACTGTAGCAAATTTGTATGGCCTGGTTTATCTGTTAATACATCTGTATGTTCCTCCAGAACCTGTTGAACTCTCTCCCTCTGGTTTTTAGTCAGGTGCTTACTGACTTTTACCTGTGCTGCTGTTTCACAAGGATGTAATGGGTATTCATGTGAGGTGAGTGGTTCTTTTTGCATCTGGGTTGCAATAGCCAAGGTCAATAAGGGGGTGCTTTCCTGGAGTGGTCTGTCCAGATACTTCTTTAACAGGTTTACATGATAAACTTTTTCCTTCCCCTTTTTGTCAATTTTATAGTTTGTTCTAGACACCTTCTCTAGAACCGTATATGGACCTTGCCAACCAATTTGTAATTTATTCTGGCTTCCGGGTAGTAGAAGCAGCACCTTCTCTCCGACTGCCAGTTCCCTGTCCTTTGCCTTCCTATTAAAATATGCTGCATGTTTCTTCCTGGCTTGCTTCAAATTATCATTTGCCAGTTTCCATCCAGCTTTCAAACGAGTGGTCAGTTCGTTCACATATTGATACGATGAGGTAACAGTCTCTTCCGCCTTCTCATCTGTCCAGGTCCTTAACAACGCTTCTAATGGACCTTTTATTGGCCTCCCAAATAGCAGAGTTGCGGGAGCCATCCCGGTTGAACTATGTGGTACCTCCCGGTACGCAAACAATGCGGCGGGCAGGAATTGATCCCACAGATCCGGTTTTTCGTGTGCCAGCTTTCTCAGGATAGAAATGAGAGTCCCGTTGAACCTCTCTACCTGGCCGTTCCCTTGTGGATGGTACGGACTACAATGAAAGTGCCTGGCTTGAAATAGCTTAAAAACTTCTTCCGTTAGTTTCCCCTTGAACTGAGAACCATTATCCGTCAAGATTTGATGCGGGAATCCTAATCGGGTAAATATTGTAAGTAGTGCCTCTGCTACATGTTTTGAATCAATTGATGGCAGGGCTACCGCCTCTCCCCACATAGAACAAGTGTCCACCAGAGTAAGGATGTAACTGTTCCTCCTCTTGGTCCGAGTGAGAGGTCCTACAATATCCACTGCAACCCTCTCAAAAGGTGTTCCCACTATGGGCATTTCCCCTAGAGTTGCAGGAGCAGTCCAGTGCTTTGGAGCTACCCTTTGACATTCTGGGCAGGATTTGACATATCTTTTTATATCCTCCGTTATCCCTGGCCAGAAGTAATGACAAGCTATACGCTGTCCTGTGGCGCTGATCCCCATGTGACCACTGAAGGAATCGCATGCCCGAGTTCCATCACTTTATCTCTATATGAAGTGGGAAGAACCAGCTGGTTGTGACCATTTGTTCCAGTTCCGGCCTTCCTGTATAAGAGTTTGTTCTTCATGAAATATTCCCCCTTGCTCGGAGGTGTGTGGCATTTGGGCAATTTTTTTAAAACAGGGCTTGAGTGTCCTATCCTCAGCCTGCGCCTTCCTCATCTCCTCTGGATGAGCATTTATAGGTTCACCTTCTTCCTCCTTCTTCTGTGACCTGGTCTGCACTGTCGCCATGATCACAGGTTTCTCGGGATTCCCCAAGAAGACGTATCTACACCCCAATATCAGAGGGTAGATTGGTTCATCTATCACTGCTGCTCTGATTTCTCCTTCCACATAGCGAGTTTTCACCGTTATCCTTGCGATGGGAAGTGTCATGAGTGGTATGTCCTTAGTCGCCCCTTGTATTTCCACTGTTTCTGTGGTATACTGACTTGGGTCCACTAGGCTAGACTTCACAACTGAATCATAATCCAAACCTGTATCATAAAGGCACCTTATGGTGACCCCATTACAAATAACATCCTCACAAACTGGGGGTGATAAGGTTCCTGTTGTCCCTTAGGATTAACCTTTAATCTTTGCGTCCCCGACTTCATTGCAGCAATGTTTGAAGGTTTCCTTCTACAAAATTCGGTGTTATGGTTATCCTTCTTGCACCATTTACACCATCTTTTTCCTTGGTTCAACGGTTTTCTTTCATTGAACTTTTGGTCATTGAACTGTGAGTTTCTGTCGCGATAGTCATTTCTTGGCCGCTCAAAGTTTGTCCTACCTTTATTTCCCTGCTCTCTATTATCAAATTTATTAAATTGCTGTGGAGCTTTAAAATTGTCTATGTGCTTCTTTTTAGCACCACTTACCTCTGCCTGAGCTGCCTGATACCTCTCAGCAACATTTAAAATTTCCCCCAACTTCTCTGCACCTTGTTCCATGAGAAATTTTCTCATGTCTGGAGCCATGGACTCTCTCAATTGCTCAATCATGATCATTTCTTTAAGATCTTGGGTCTTCCCCAGAGCCGTCCATTTCTCCAAATAGGTTTCTAGTCTAGCAGAGAATTGGTGGTATGTCTCCCCAGACAACAGTTTGGCATTTCTAAATTTCTTACGATAAAATTCACCATTCTTCTCGTACCTTAATAACAAAGCCTGCTTTAACATGTCATAATTGTCTTGGTCTTCCCTGTTCATTTTGGCAAATACTTCATAGCTTTAAACTCCACCTCTCTCTCTCTAACCCATATGTAGTAGCTAATAACTCAAAACGTCCTAGGTACCCCTCTATGTCATCGTCTTTTTCAACAAAATGGTCTAAATGAAACCCCATAGCTGAGTTTGAGGCTCCCATACTGGGCGTAGCATCTGAGGCAAAAGGGCTGGCACCATTTTCAGGAGCCGGGCCTTGTAATTCCAGCTCCCTTAGTCGTAATTCGTGCAACCTTCTATGCTCCCTCCCTTTCGGCAGCAACCTTCTATCTTCTGCCTCCCTTTCGCAGTCAACCTTTTTTCTCTCTGCCTCCCTTGCTTCTGCCTCCCTTTGTTTTTCTTCTGCCTCAATCTGCAGCCTCTTAATTTCTCTATCAGCCTCAATTTGTAACCTCTTCTCAGCAGCTGATCTAAACTTTGCCTGCTCCGCCATACTTTTCAGACAATATAATAATATACAAGCTAAATCTCTAACCAGTAAATACACTAAGTACTTCTTATGACTATAGTCTAACTAATTCTAACTAACCAGTTAACTAATTAATTATCACTGGCTGTGAAGATTCACCAACTTTTATCTGCAGGGACACTCTTAATTTTAAAGGAAATTTTACAATTTATTTCCCTACTTTTATTTCTCCCACCAGGGGATCCTAATATTACTGTTGGGCTAATTATCCCGGACGCGCCCCCAATATCTGTAGTTTTGGTATTTGATGGGTAAAATTGTATGATGATGTAATGGTACTACATGTAAATTGTATGAGGCCAGCTGTGAAGGCTCCTGAGAAATAAAATGTAATTGAAGAATTGGGTCAGAAGGCCTTTCTTTGCTTACCACTACGAACCTCACACATAATGTTTTTTTTTAATGAATGTAGCTGCGTAAAGTGTCTTGGGTTATGATATGTAGTGTGGTGTAATAGGTTATAGATATACCCACAGATATTTAACAAGACTAATAATATTAATAAATGTTAAAATACACTGAACTAACTCACGTGTATAAAGTTTTTGATATAATTATATTACATTGATTTGTTCTGGATCAAGTTTTATTTTGACCAGAACTTGTTTTAAAAGAAGGATTTAAAATTTATGAAAATTATGCATGGAATGTTACATAATAAATGCAAAAGTGAACATATTTAAGTACTAGAATAGTTAGTTTTATTAAAATGTTCTGGTAGTCAGCTACTAGGGAGGATATTTATTGTCTGTGCTGTTGGGGTGGTCTCATCACACCTGTCTATATTGACTACATAGTGTCCAGAAAATGGTGGGAATTTTTTATGGGGGTATCTCAACTTAATGGGGGTTGGTGAATATCCAGCAGCAGACAGAGGCTCACTCATCTGGTTTTGTAGCTCTGGTGCTGAAATCAGGTTGGTCTCCCACCTCTCCGTGCTGGCGGGCAATAATGGTTGGTCTCCTGTCACAAGGACTGCACAATTACACTTGTTGTAAATCAACCACCCGAGTAGATACTGCTTCGTTGAACGACAGAAACTCGCAGCTCTGCAATCAAAGTATGGGCCATGTGTCAAAATCTATTCTCTACCCACGTCTGGACACAACACTGACACAACAACCACATCATACAGACAGGTCAGATCTCTCTGACCAAATAGCACAGTTACCATGGTGGGTTTACATCCGATAGATCCTCCCAGACTATAGATTCTGAAAAATAATTATTCGTTTTCTACCCTAAAAGCGGATAGGTAATATGTTTCCTTATTCTCAACTCTTGATCGTCTTGCATAATCCTTGCTGGGGGGGGGGGTGTTTATGTACACTGTTAGGCCCTAGACCCTGACTTGGGCGGGGGGTCTAGAGCAAAATCCCTACTTGTTTGTAAGGCTAGATTATGATATGGCAGTATCAAATCACTCGAACATGAAACAATATTCAAAATATATAAAGAAATGATTTCAATCTTACCAGATTATGAATAATTAACACAGAAGTGCTAGCAAAACTCAGCTGAGCTGCTGGCTATAGGATGGCGTCCCTAAATTTAACTCACTGTCTTTCATATGGGAAGACACCACACTTTAAAACCTGTGTCTAACACTGAACAATTATTGAAGAATGACCCCAAATGCGCTCTGAGCGCTAATTGTATATGATTGTCTGTGGCCAATCACTGCCGAGGTTTATTTTTAATTTCAAATTTCCTCACTAAAGATCCATTTCAGTCAAGCTTTCATCACGTATGATTGTGGTTATCTGTTAGTCTGTCCGTCTCTACTTGTGTTGTTTCTACAAAATTGTGCTCGATAATATTGCTCGATTTTTGACCCAACCGTTTCTCTCTCCCCTTCAAATATTTTGTTGTAAAAAAGTTATATATTTAGACACAGCTACCACCAATGTCCCCCTTCAACACTTCTATGCCAAGTAAATTTGAAACACCTGCGTCCCCCAAGGTCGTCGTTTTTTGTGTGCAAATAACGATATGTTAGATTCAATGCAGTCTGTGGCTGATGTAAACTACACTGTCTTTTGTCATTATTTTCAATATTATCTATCCGTCTGTAAAATTAAGACCATATTCGTTCACTGCTCCGCATAGGCCATCTGGCCAGCTAATTTTTTTTATATTCCTAAACATTAATATTAAGAAAAATTTTACTTTTTAATTTTTTTAACTTTTTTCAAACAGCTGCGTTCTCCCCCCCAAAATCAAATCAAGCGCTTGGTATCCCAAAACCTCCAATTCCGTACCCCGTGTCAATTTGGGGGACGTGGATTTTTTCTTTCCACCATTTCCCCCCCCCCCCCCCCAAATTTGCGTCCTCCTTTCTTATCCTTTCCAGTCATATTTTTTTTAAGCTTTTTGATCGCTCCGTTCCCCTCCTGTCTAGCAATCAAATTTATGGAGGTGATGACCCCGCGGTCTAGGCGATCATGTACATCATGCAGCCTACGCATTATTATGTTTTTTTTTTATCCTTAAATTGTTATCCTTGGAGGAATTTTTAAACCGTTGTATCTTCTGTCAATTTCACTACACTGCAGAAAAGGGAGAAGATTCGGATACCACGACAAGCATGGGGAAACAAAGAGCCAAGGATCCAGAACCCCGAGGACGACCCAGAGTCCGCTGGGAGGACAACATTAGACAATCTTTGAAGGACCGAGGACTAGAATGGAACCAGGCCAGGAGGAAGACAGCCGATAGGATAGTCTGGCGCTCTCTCTTCCAAACCTCTACACCTCACGGTAGAAGGGGAACGACTAAGTAAGTAAGTAAGTATTATTATTTTATCAAAACTAACTAGCATGTGGAAAGTTAACTATAGAAGTTAAAATTATTTAAAAACATATAAGTTAAACGATATTTTATTTCTCCTTTTTCTAACCTTTATAGAACTAATTCTAGTCATTGCAATCGTGCAATAATAGATTAAAATTAATATATCTTCTTATTTGTCCTACTTTTTTGAGTCTTATCTTGACCCCTTCCTCACGCAGATAAGTCAGAAAAAGTTTTTTGTGTGTTAAAAACGACATGGTCACCCAAGTTGAAGGCAAATGCTTCTTTCTGAGTTGAAAGTTGATGATGATGATGATAAAAACAAAACTAAATTTAAACGTTTCTTTTTTTTGTCTCTTTCTTTGTCGTTCCTTTACTACACCCAAGCATGTCGCAGGAGATCAACTCATATCAATTTTCTAAACTCCGCACCAACTTCTAACGTACTCCCGGCTCAACAGGGCATATACTACCAGCAACAACCTTTTTAGGCTGCATAAGATTAAAGTGATTTTGAGTGATTCCCATCAAGTATAGACACAACTTTCATGTAGATCTTAATTTATCTTTATATTTATAACAACTTTTAATCCCAGCTTCAGACTTTAACAACAGATGTTTCAATATCAGATGATTATAAAGAAATTTTTTAAAGACTTAGATATTATTACGATAACCAGAATCATAAATTCAGCTACGCAGTATGAGGTAAGGAGAGTAGGTAAATGCTTGGCACGAGTAAGAAAGAGTGAAGGATGCATAGACGCAAGTAAACAAGGGGGAAGGGATGCAAGAAAGCATGTGAGCAAAAACTTCAAGGAAGCAAAGGAGCATGGAGGTAAGAAAGCACGGCATCAAAGGAGCTAGCAAGCAAGTGAGCAAGAAAGAAAGAAAGAATGAAAGAACGAGCGAAAGAAAGAAAGAGCGAAAGAAAGAACGAGTGAAAGAAAGAAAGAGCGAAAGAAAGAAAGAGCGAAAGAAAGAAAGAAAGAAAGAAAGAGCGAAAGAAAGAGCGAAAGAAAGAGCGAAAGGAAAAGAAAGAAAGAAAGAAAGGGGGGGAAAGGGGGGGAAAAAAGAAAGAAAGAAAGAAAGAAAGAAAGAAAGAAAGAGCGAAAGAAAGAAAGAGCGAAAGAAAGAAAGAAAGAAAGAAAGAAAGAAAGAAAGAAAGAAAGAAAGAAAGAAAGAAAGAAAGAAAGAAAGAAAGAAAGAGCGAAAGAAAGAGCGAAAGAAAGAAAGAAAGAGCGAAAGAAAGAGCGAAAGAAAGAAAGAAAGAAAGAAAGAAAGAAAGAAAGAAAGAAAGAAAGAAAGAAAGAAAGAAAGAAAGAAAGAAAGAAAGAAAGAAAGAAAGAAAGAAAGAAAGAAAGAAAGAAAGAAAGAAAGAAAGAGCGAAAGAAAGAGCGAAA
Source organism: Oreohelix idahoensis (assembly GCA_024509875.1). Lineage (NCBI taxonomy): Eukaryota > Metazoa > Mollusca > Gastropoda > Stylommatophora > Oreohelicidae > Oreohelix > Oreohelix idahoensis. The sequence continues at coordinate 13,752 of JAMPIV010009253.1, forward strand.
GAAAGAGCGAAAGAAAGAAAGAAAGAAAGAAAGAAAGAAAGAAAGAAAGAAAGAAAGAAAGAAAGAAAGAAAGAAAGAAAGAAAGAGCGAAAGAAAGAGCAAAAGAAAGAGCGAAAGAAAGAGCGAAAGAAAGAAAGAAAGAAAGAAAGAAAGAAAGAAAGAAAGAAAGAAAGAAAGAAAGAAAGAAAGAAAGAAAGAAAGAAAGAAAGAAAGAAAGAAAGAAAGAAAGAAAGAAAGAAAGAAAGAAAGAAAGAAAGAAAGAAAACATTAGACAACATTAAAGAAACAAAGTAACTTTTAATTTAAAAAGGAGCTCTAGCAATAACCAATTTTCGTATGAACTTCTTCGTTCGTCCTGAAAAGGACGTTGGTTGCGTTGTGTCCGTTTACAGCGAAGCTGCGATAATTGCGCATTTCGGCCGACACATCCGACTTCAGCACGGCGTTTTTTTTTTGGTACCGGGTTAGCCTTCCCACTACGATCCCTACTCTCTCAGCCAGACTGCAGTGATGCAGCCTGTTTCCAGGACCCCCACTTGGAGGTGGAGTAGGGTCTTGGTCAGCTCTGGTTTGCTGACCCTGACGCAAGCAGTCAAGCTGTGAGTCGCTGACTGCATTTATCACTGTTGGTGCGTCTATGAACAATTACGTGTTTAAACGTATTACACTACATTTTATCAAAGCTACTGGGCAGACGTGACAACAGTTGCGAACAAATAATATTCAATAACGATTTAAAATAATAAAACAATTAAAGATAAAAACACGTTTCACATATCCACTCCCATTCTTGTTAGCTAATGCAGTAAAACAAACAATAAATGTTCTATACATTATAATGCATAGAACACAAGTAGATGCCCTGGGGTCATTCTTCCGTTCTTGAAATCGTTATTCTTGATCAGAATCGTCATCACTACACTCTGGACATAGGTACTCAGCCTCCCTCAGCAAATATTGAAGGGTATGAATGCTAATTGTTCCATCCATGCTCGTCTTACGTTTGATGCCAAATTCCAACAGTCTTAGCCTTGTTGATTCATCTATTGCAGCGTCGGTCTCTAACAGGCGATCATTAGTTGTCTTTAATATATCTCTTTTATCCACATCAAGTGTCCCCGTTCTGGGTGCTCTCGTGGCTACTCTGTCGGCTCTCTCATTTCCATATACCCATGCATGACCAGGACAGTAGATCCACACCATTTCCTGAAGATTCGAGGATTCTATGGATGTTTTCCATGCATGCCATAGCCGTCCATTATGGACCTTTCGCAGCATGGAAAGTTAAATCTAGTGTGTCAAATCGTAAATTTTTTTTAATTTTTTTTTTTTTAAAATAAACGTTATGTTGTTATTGTTGAACTAGGGTTGCTGAGCTTTTCACTCTTTTGCAGTCAATACCACGTTGAAGAATCCTTGGTATTTTTCAGACTGTAGATCCAGGCTTTTACTGTGACTTTTCTGCCATTCCGAAACATGTTGAGCTGAAGTCATGAACTACAGCTTCTCCAGCTTGGCTGGCATTTAAAGGATCCTCACATCTGGTCCCTAGCTAGGAGGAAGAAGCTCGTTGAATGATGTGCATTTACCGCCATCCAAGTGAGTTCTCCAAATATGCAGAAACAAAATACTGTGCTCTGGTTCTCCCAATGAATTGTTAAGTCCTACACAGGGCCACTTTTCAACTTGCCCTGCCCATCTTAGGCCCATAGTGAGATCCTCCTGCATACAGCCAACCAGGTGAAAATCCTGAGTTACATCTGGAGCTCAAGTGACTCCTCCAAGCTTAGTGTGCAATGCTGGGTTCTCAACATGTTTCACCGCAGGGAGAATCCCTGGAAGTGTGTGAATTATTTCAAGTCAATAAGAGTGCAATGAGCCTCGCAGAATGACGTTCATTCCGCATATGTATACTATAGCATTGTGCTTAGCTGGTGGTCACTTATTCATTGCGATCCCCATATATATGTTAATAAAACGTTGGTAATGAAACAATCCTACTTACTTTTCTGGATAATACGGAAACGGCGCACATTGTAGCGTCACTACGTAATTGAACACCATAAAAAATACGCATGTCTTGCAATCTGTTCACTGAGCACTTTTGGGAAAGTAAGGAAACTGCGCATCGCCTCGTAAAAAGAAAATTAAACATGCATTAAAAGAGCACGCAGGCCTTTCCATGTATTTCATAGTGCATTGACCATAAGTCATGATATGTTTGCCAATAAAGATCCAATGAAATTGAAATGGAATGGAAATGACCATAGGAGAAATAATGCCATCTTCAGGACGTGCAGAAGACAGTCACACCATAATTCATTCCTGTCAATTTTGACTGGTTACTTGCTCCTTTATTTTCTATTGTATTGGTGTTTTTGGTGACATTAATAAAAGTGAATATATATATATATATATATATATATATATATATATATATATATATATATATATATATATATAATATATATATATATATATATATATATATATATATATATATATATATATTCACACATGCCTTAGATATAGGGTCGGGGGGCGCCAAAATAAATAGCTGGCCTGGGGGTCAACCGAACTACAAGAGTCGGTCCCACTCACTACTTTCGTGCACTTCTCTCTTGGCTAATTTATCTCAACTGTCTACTGACCACTGAGGTTTAAAACCCCCGTCTTCTTTTAAGTTCCACACTTCTGTCACCGTCTATGAACTCTGAGCAGCGCTCTAGAACTCTCTGCCGTACGAATAACTGCCCTGAACGGTTCAGAGTCTGGGGGCTCATTTTCTACGAATTTGCCCAGTTCCGCCGTTCGATTCTGTCAGTCTTGTGCCAAAGTTAGTGGTTACATCTTCCATTGGGTTTCTGTGACATTCTTCAGCGCAATTACTTACTAGCCCGTACCAGAGCAGGGAATATTCTTCGCTTTTTTATATCCGTGTGTAAATAAATAAAGGGGGTAGGATGAGTCATTAAAAAACACAATTTATAGATAGGTAGATAGATAGATAGAAAGATAGATAGATAGATTGACAGACAGACAGACAGACAGACAGACAGACAGACAGACAGACAGACAGACAGACAGATAGACAGACAGATAGATAGATAGATAGATAGATAGATAGATAGATAGATAGATAGATAGATAGATAGATAGATAGATAGATAGATAGATAGATAGATAGATAGATAGATAGATAGATAGATAGATAGATAGATAGATAGATGGGTGGGTAAGTGGGTGGATGGATGGATGGGTGGGTGGATGGGTGGGTGGGTGCATGGGTGGGTGGGTGGGTGGATGGATGGATAGATAGATAGACAGACAGATAGATAGATTAGATAGATAGATTAGATAGATAGATAGATAGATAGATAGATAGATAGATAGATAGATAGATAGATAGATAGATAGATAGATAGATAGATAGATAGATAGATAGATAGATAGATAGATAGATAGATAGATAGATAGATAGATAGATAGATAGATTATACCTTTATAATAGGTATATAATTAATTTTATAATTTTTTTTTTTTTTTTTTTTTTTTTTTCTTAACCAGCGGCACTTAGGCTTTCAGCCCTTCGGCCCAATGACATGTCATTGCGAGGCTGGGGAATCTGAGGACTTTCCTTCCAACCCGGTCAGGAGCTTCGCTCCTTCCCATCCACAGAGGGTTTATCACAGGAGCCGTTCAGGCTGTTCAGTCAAATTTCCGGCCGTAAACATTTCTTCAAACGCCGACGCCCGGGTTTGAACCATGAACACCTGGTCGCCAGTACAACGCCGAAGCCATTACACCAGCGCGGCTCCCAATTTTATAATTAAATTAGTGCTATGAAGTCGGCGTCGGAATCGGGAGTCGGAGTAATGGAGTCGGTGTTTATTTAATGTAGTCGAAGCCGGTAATAAATGTCCCGAAACCGAACTTTACCAAACTTAAACCCAGGCAGATCCTGTTTTTTTTTTTTTTTTTAATTCTTTGACTCCGGAACAACGCTCAGAACGTTGGTCAGATTTGACACCCGTGCCAAACAACTCTCTGAGCGTTGTTTTTAGTCTATCACGAATTAAAAGTATGGCTTACTTACTTAGTCGTTCCCCTTCTACCGTGAGGTGTAGAGGTAAAGTATGGCACAGGGTGGAAAATAATTGCGGAGTCAAAGAACCAATTCAATTTAAATTTTTTTAAATTATCTTGTTTTTAAAAACCTTTTGAGTCTTTATTTTGTATCATTGTTTGAATGAACGAATAATTTAAAATGTAGTCTACAAAAGCCACGTATTCATTTATTCACACATATACCATACTTATACATATAACTATATATAAGTGCATAATTTTGTGCCATGTGACTAGTAAAATATCTATAGTTGGAGTCAGACTTCTAATAATTCAGGAGGTGGAAAGTTTTTATGTTTTTTTTTTTGGCCGACTCACAATCCTGAATTACACGATACACCAAAAATACGGAATGTTTCGGGTTATACCCTTCGTCAGTCACAAACACTAGATAAAGATAAGAAATGTAGATAGGTACGAGAAAAGGACAAAGGACACTGAAATCACGTGGGAAAAAATAGATTTTATTTAAAGAAAATAAAACGAGCGACCCAGAAAAAAAGACATCAATAGAATAAATAAATTGTTTGGTTTTGTTTTGTTTTAAGGACTATCTTCATTGCACACGGACAGTGCTCCTATCACCTCCCTTAGATCACATAAGGAGGATCTCAGCACAGTACACGAACACCATAGCACCGGCGAGAATCTCAATGCGTGTATAAAGAAATCACACATTCTATAAATATTTTTGTGGTGGGTAGTTTTCTAATTTTTAAATTTTACCAGAGCTGCAACCGTACGGCCTACTCTTAACGATTTCCACCTGCCATAGGATTTTTAAAGTGCGCAACTTGCACGCGGGACCTCCTATTTTTGTCGCCCTTTTCCGAGAAGGCTAACCATCCGATTTCCTACCCAGGAGATCAGGGGAATGAATGACATCATTAGAACAACTGGTTCTGAAAAAAAATTTCCATAAATTATATTTCCTATACAGGGAATCGAACCCGGTTCCTTTAGAACTCAAAACGGATGTCATACCTCTTAGCCACTGTGACCCAAATAAAAATTGTTACGTTTCCCAAGTGTTAGCTGAGTTGTATGTGTCTTATCATTTTTATGAGTCGCGTGCTTCATCTTTTTATGTTTTTTTAAATATTTTTCTGTATGTCATACTCTGCTCCATGTACTTCCATGGCGTCTCTGAAGAGGCAAAGAAAGAACGGGACTACTGTTTCCTCAGGCAACTCGTCTCAGGCGACTATTATAAGTTTGTGCATGAGGCTAGCAATCTCACCATATCAGACAAGTTGCTATAGAAACCAGCAGACTTCCTGCAAGGGAACTAGCTGGAGCGGTGGTTCCATGGTCCGTAAGGAGCGAATAGGAAAATTATGATATGATGATGATGAGGCACAGCTACAGGCTTGACTCTCCCCACCTCATGTTGATGAACCTATCATTGCACTCATTGCAGCAGTATCTGCTATGAGACTCAAAGCTGCTCACCTCTCGTAAAGTAGTTCGCGTGCACTCGAAAAAACACCGAGTCCCTGAGTCATTCAGTAGCAGACCGTTTGAATATTTCACGAGTTCTTATAACATACCTCTGAATATGTCCCCAATCACTAATTTACTGTATGAGGAATTCGATTTTTATCAGTCTTGTTGTTTGTTTGTTTGTTTGTTTTTTTTTTTTTCATTTTCATTAATTTTTTATTATTATTATTATTTTTAATTCTGTATTTATTTTTTTTCCTTTAATTTATTTTAAAAACATACTTTAATTATGATGATTATTGCAAATGTATGATGTTATATTACTTTTATAATGATAAATGCCTTAATAATGCTTAAAGTAAATGTGAGGATGAAAGGATACAGTGTACATGATGAGAGAGAGAGAGGAAGGACAGAATGTCAGACAGGCCTGCGTGCCCAATTCTTAACTCTTTGAAAAGAAAGTTCATTCGTTCGTTCGTTCGGTTGTTCTAGCTCTCTCTCTCTCTCTCTCTCTCTCTCTCTCTCTACTCTCTCTCGCTTATCTTCCCTGTTAAAAAAAAAAGCTCACGCTATAAAGATAAGAAAAAAACGTACTTAATCAGGTTCACCGAACCAGAGCTGACCAAGACCTACATGTGGTGGTCCTGGAAACAGGCTGCATCACTGCAGTCTGGCTGAGAGAGTAGTGTCACAGTGACTGTTAATTTATTTTACCATTCCGTTCCATATGTTATTACTTTTTAATGTTCGGGTTTCCTTGACATTTTGTATTTTCATATTCTACCTGCAATTTCCCCCTTCGCAGACCCACCCCACGCTTTGTTTACGTTCTGGCCTTCAACGGTCAGATAACGTTACATCAGCGCACCTGGTGTTCGTTTGACCAGAGAAACATTTCTGTTACGCTTAAAGCGTTGGAACGAGCGATCGGGTTTTTGTAAAGAAACGGTCTGCTGGCGGGTGGTACCCTTTGAGGCCTGGGTAACCGTTTCATCTTCGAAACAAGGGAGAGATAACAATCGCGGTCAGTCTCTGGGTTTTGCCCCTTAGACGAGTTAGAGCTCTCATAATATTATGCATTTCTCTACCTGAAGGAACTTTCTTGCGGTTGTTGACTTCTGATGTCTCTAGAATAACCTTTGTCTTACTCTTTATTACGCATTACGCCGATACATCTGTAGAATCAGGTCATGCAGGTGTCCTGGGTGGCGTTGTATGTAAACTATAAATCTGGTTAGTCTTAATAGACTAACACACTCGTGAATATTTTCCTGGCCCGAGATGGACCATTATGAGATAAGGCAGACTTTAACACAGAATTAAATGTTAAGGCCTATCTCTAGTCATTTTTCGGGGTGAGTTGACATGTCTTATTAATATATAAATATTCATGTTAGCTTTTTATATATCTGATAGGAATGTGAATTACTTCATTTTTGAGGATTTCTCCCGGTAAATTTAATTCAGTGATAATGTAGCGCTGTCTACGGCCTTAGTTAAGTGGTGCTTAAACTGTTACGGTTTATAATGGGAAATGATAAACTTACAATAACAGATACTAGACGCAGAATCAGTTCATACAATGCTTACCATTGGGTTAAGAGTCAGCAAAATTAACTGTCATTTCTGCAAGATAAGGTCAGAGGTGTGGATCATTCACTTAACACTGAATTATAGGAGAAAGTCACTTATTCCTTTTTGATAGATATTTCTAGTGGCAAGGGAGAATCATGTTATGCTTGCTTGTGTGGCTAGGCGCTAGTCTATAACTTTGACAGAAAGCAGTCACCAGGCATATATATAATTATATCTTTTGATTCAGCCACAGCTATATTATTATAGCAGGAACATTGCAGTTTTCTATGTATTCATTTGTGGGATCATATTTTTCCCCCAAGGGGCATATGATTTAATGTTGTAAGGTCACATGCTGTAATCTGTTTATGTAAATTCATTTAAATGTTGTAAGATGATAGCATAACCATTTAACTGTAACTACAAGGTTAGGTTTCCTGTATGTTTAGTGGGAAGAAGAGGAGTAGATTTTGCTGACAGGTACCTGGGTGTACAAAAAATATTAAGCCTATGCAGGCGCATGCGGATAATTGATAGAGTGGAAGGAGCGAAGCATAACCATGTTATATAACATTAGTGTGATTTTGTTGTTGCTTGATGTAAAGGGTGTTTTTTTGGGTCTCAGTTTCAGGGATACCGAATTGCTAGAGTCAAGTCTCCAGTCAGGCGAAGAATGTCACATTCTCTTCGTTCTAGAGGGATTCTGAATACAGCTAGCAATCACGAGTCGTCAAACCCCCTACCTGATCCAAAACCCGTCTTTTGTCAACGCCATTTCCCTCTCACGGAAGTTAAGCTCACGTAGTGTAACGAGCCAACGCTAAATCTGAAATCATCGGTTGCAGTAGTAGTCTCCTACTCGCCTATTGAGCGCCAGTCAGAGCATGGCGGCTTCCAGCATATCAATCAGCTCAGGGTCTATAGCAGAATTTCAATCACCAGCCTTTGTGTGCCTAAACGGGGCACTCAGTCAACCACAGTCAAACCAGCCTAAACGGGATTTAATGCCAAGCAAGCAATAGCGCCGGATAAGAGCGCCTGGGACTCTTTGTCCTCAAGTAACTTCGTCTGGTGTATTTCTGGGTTATGTAGAACCTCACACTTAGGAGCGGCCAGCCAAAGATAGACAGCGTTCCAGCCCCCCCCCCCCCCCACCTCACGCAATTAGGGGTCACCAACGTTTAGCACCACCGAGGAAAGTTTTGTAGGCTTATTCCCTCACCTTGAAGGATCTACATGTAAGACACTTTTCTGCTTTTCTGGAGCTAGCGCCTTTGGTCCCACGAAAGCGGACAGGCTGTCTCTCAGTTTGTTTATTTCATCAGCAGGAGAGATAGACAGAGTTCCAGCCCCCCTCACGCAATTAGGGGTCCCCAAAGTTAGCGCCTTCATTGGATTTACAGGTCAATTCCATCACCCATGGAGTATATATTTACGTAAAGACATTGGAGCTATTACATTTGGTCCCACGAAAGCGGACGGACTGTCCCTCGGTTTATTTATTTCTCCGTGTTCTGCAGGTTTTATGATTGGTTGTGTGTGTGTGTGTGTGTTGTTGGTGTATTTGGCATATTTTGATTATTGATGTAATTTTATGTTGTTGTGATGAGATGCATTATTTTCATGCTTTTCTTCTTTAATAAAGTTTACACATTTATTAATGCGCTGTTCACGACCCTTCCATCCATAATTTACATTTTTCAGCTCTTTGCTATACTCTCTGTGTATGATTAAGAGAAAAGAGTGAGAGCAGGAGGTGCTTAGACAGTATAAGTGAGTTGAGGGCTTGGAGAGAGTGATAACTTTAATAAATCTTCTCCAGGTTTGTCTCAAGTCCATCTCCTATTACACTTTATCTATGTGTAAGCTATAACTCTGTCAGTCCACTATCCCTTGTCGATTTCAATACTATTGTCCAACTCGACAAATACTCTACACTCTAACTCAACCACAAGTAGGGATCGAAGTGGGAAGGCAAACCTGGTCCCACAAAATGCCGTGCTGAAGTCGGATGTGTCTGCCGAAAGGCACAAATATCGCAGCTTCGCTGTAAACGGACACAACGCAAACAACGTCTTTTTCAGGACGAACGAGGAGGAAGAAGAAGAAGAAGAAGACATTAATCCTTTTTTGTGGTAAATCTCAAAAGGAACTAACAAACAAAATCTGTGTTTCATCAGGGTAAAGAAGTAGGCATAACTGCCTTTTTAACGTTTCTGCCCTGTAGTAACACGTTTATAAAGGAGACAAAAGAGATTACATTAATACATTCTTCATTTCAATAGTAAGTAGTAAATACAATATTGCATTCACCAATTTGATACACAAACATACATACATACATACATACGTGCATACGCAATACGTACATTTATACATATATATATACATAAATACATACAAATGAAGTGTGCAGTGTCTGACGTTCAGATCATCTCATTTCTTGCTTGAATGTCTAGATTGTGGTTTCATAAGCAAGATTAGAATCTCACTGGCTAAGACAGGGTTGTGGAGTCGGCCAAACATAGTCCGACTACAGTTATGTTTAACTAGTGATATGGCATAAAATTATGCACTTATATGGAGTTATAAATATGTATGGCATGAGTGTGAATAAATGAATACGCGACTTTCGTAGACTACATTTTAAACTATTCATTCATTCACACAGTAATACAAAATAGGATTCGATAGACTGCGCGGAAGAAACCACCTGTTGGTTCAACGGGCATGACGGCGATTACCAGCAACGCGCTGTGGAGCGTAAGGAGCACGGCGAGGCACGTAGAAAGCCCTGGTCATCCACTGCACCTGACTTCATCTCCAGTCGTCTTGACTTGTCTTGCCACTGGATTGAGATGGACCCAGGCGAGAGAGTGAGGTCGACGAATTGCGCAACTCTTCCTCACTTTAATCCAAATCACCGCGCAAGTCACTCTTTCATCCATTCATCCATTCATCCATCCACTCACAACAAGTCCTGTGGCGATGGGCGAGCGGCGAAGCGGCAGGCGTGGGTACGCTGGCAGTCGTAGTCGCAGACCTACACACAGGTGGCTCAGGCCATATGGTCGTCTTCCACTGATCGGAGCAGCAGTGGGATTCGGCAGCCCCCTGAGTGTCTGAGCAGCCCTCTTTAGGAAAGTACTGCTCACCTCCATGGCATGAGGAAGGGGCTAGAAAAGGTGCCCTAAACATTGCCTGCTTCACCATTACCTAACCAGCTTACCGCGGTTGGTGGGTACCCTACTTCGGCGGTCGACATATAAGAAAAAGAAAGGACAGATTTTTCCCCCTCATTCTAGGCGCATGGAATGTGCGCACTTTACTTGACAAAGACTTTAACGCAAACAGACCTGAGAGACGAACTGCCCTGATTGGGAGAGAACTGGCCAGGTACAACATTGACATAGCAGCACTGAGTGAAACTCGACTTGCAGGCGAGGGCCAACTTTGCGAAAAGGGTGCAGGTTATACATTCTTTTGGAGCGGAAGAGGAACTGAAGAAAGACGAGAAGCAGGGGTTGGATTTGCAATCAAAACAGCAATTGTCAGCAAGTTAGCGGGGGCCCCAAAGGGAATAAATGACCGACTCATGACGGTCAAGATCCCTCTGTTCTATGGAAGAAAACATGCCACCATCATTAGCGCGTATGCACCAACTATGACAAACCAGAATGATGTCAAGGATAAGTTTTACGAAGAACTACATGCAGTCATTGCATCAGTTCCTAAAGCAGATAAGCTCATCATTCTTGGTGACTTTAATGCAAGAGTAGGCTCAGATAACATCTCCTGGAATGGCACTATTGGTAGGTACGGCGTGGGTCGCTTTAACAGTAATGGACTTCGTCTCCTCCAGACTTGCGCAGAACATGACCTCCTTGTCACCAACACCATTTTTCGACTTCCTACCCGCAACAGGACCTCCTGGATGCACCCTCGCTCAAAGCATTGGCACCTAATTGACTATGTAATTGTTAGGAAGAAGGACAGGCAAGATGTCCGGGTGACCAAGTCCATGTGTGGTGCCGAATGCTGGACTGATCATCGCCTCATTGTATCTAAACTTAAAATTCGTATCCAACCAGCCAGGCGCCCTCAGGGGAAGAAAACTCAAAAGAGGCTGGATGTTACCAAACTAAAGAAGACAAAAATCAAACAGTCATTTACTGACACCTTAGAAGACCGTCTCAAATCTATCTCGCTAGACGGCCAAAGTGTGGAAACAAATTGGGCAGCCCTAAGTGAGCAGATCTACAACACTGCTACAGAGGTCCTGGGTCCTTCCATCAAGAAACAAAATGACTGGTTTGATGAGAACTCAGATGATATAAAGCAGATGTTGGCTGAGAAACACCATCTCCATAAAGCATATTTAAATGATCCAAAATCTACATCCAAGAAAGACGCTTTCAACAACATGCGTAGAATCGTCCAACATAAACTACGCCAGATGCGGGATTCATGGCTGAGTAATAAAGCAGATGAGCTCCAAGGCTTTGCTGACAGCCATGACTTGAAAAACTTTTACCTTGCACTCAAAGCGGTCTATGGTCCAACATCATCAGGATCATTTCCCCTCCTTAATGCAGATGAAAAAACACTAATTACAGACAAGGAAAAAATGCTCCAACGCTGGGCTGAACATTTTAATAATATCTTGAACCAGCCATCATCTATTAACGACGAAGCCATCATCCGCCTGCCCCAAATTCCTATAAATGAAGCATTAGATGATGTACCAACTCTGGAGGAAACTAAAAAAGCGATTCGTCAACTGTCTAGTGGAAAGGCCCCTGGCTCCGATTCAATTCCTGTTGAGGTTTATAAAGATGGCGGTGCAGTTCTGATAGAGAAACTTCATATGATCTTCCAGCAAATGTGGCAGAGTGAAACCATCCCACACGATCTTAAAGATGCCTCAATTATACATCTATATAAACGTAAATATAATCGCCAAGACTGCAACAATCATCGAGGCATCTCTCTTTTATCAATCGCTGGGAAGATATTCGCCAGAATTCTTTTGAATCGCCTTACGGCTCATCTTGACAAAGGTCTTTTACCTGAAAGTCAGTGTGGATTCCGGAAAGAACGTGGAACCACAGATATGGTGTTCGCTGCAAGACAGCTACAAGAAAAATGCCAAGAACAGCACTGTGACCTGTACACAGCTTTCATCGACTTGACAAAGGCGTTCGACACGGTCAGTAGAGAGGGTCTATGGAAGATCATGGCAAAATACGGCTGCCCAAAGAAATTTATCACAATAGTGCAGCAACTGCATGATGGAATGCAGGCTAGAGTTCAGGAAAACGGTGAGCTATCAGAGCCTTTCCCCGTCTCAAATGGAGTTAAACAAGGGTGCGTACTTGCACCGACTCTGTTCAGTATCATGTTTTCTGCTATGCTGACTGATGCTTTTAGAGACGGGGACACAGGAATCGACATTAGTTATCGTATTGATGGAAAATTGTTTAACCTTAGGAGGCTTCAAGCAAAAAACCAAGGTCAAATCACACACCATCAGAGATCTTCTGTTTTGCTGATGATTGTGCCCTCAATGCTGGCTCAGAGGCTGATCTGCAGCATAGTGTGGATAGATTCTCCGAAGCCTGCGCCAACTTTGGGCTTACCATCAACACGAAGAAAACAGAAATCATGTACCAACCAGCTCCTGGCACAGTTTATACTGAGCCAGTCATCAAGGTTAATGGTGAGAAACTGAATGTTGTGAACAGATTCACATACCTTGGTAGCACACTATCCCAGAACATTGTCATTGATGATGAGGTGAACACCAGGATCTCCAAAGCCAGCAGCACATTTGGCAGACTATACACCAACGTTTGGCATCGAAGTGGCATTAGTCTACAGACAAAGCTGAAGGTGTACAGAGCTGCGGTGCTTCCAGTGCTGCTATATGCATGTGAAACATGGACTGTATACAGGCGCCACGTAAAGAAGCTAAACCACTTCCATACAGTCTGTCTCAGGAAGATAATGAACATCAAATGGCAAGACAAGATCCCGGATACCGCCGTTCTTGACAGAGCTGGTATCCCTAGTATTGATACTATTCTGATGCAGTCACAAATTCGCTGGGCAGGTCATGTAGTCCGCATGCCAGACCATCGACTGCCAAAGATACTCTTTTATGGTGAGATGCAGAAGGGTAAACGCTCCCATGGTGGCCAAAAGAAGCGCTTCAAAGACACGTTAAAGACGTCATTGAAAACCTTTGACATAAACCCAGACACATGGGAAGCTGCTGCGCAAGACCGAACTGCTTGGCGCACATCTCTTCGTAAAGGTGCAGTGGCATGCGAATCATCCAGAAGAGCAGCAGCGGAACAGCGGAGACAAGCTAGAAAGGACCGTGAAATAAAACCTTCACATGAAGCAAACATTCCCTGCCCACACTGTCCAAGATCTTTCCAGGCCCGCATCGGGCTCTTCAGTCACCTTCGTACCCATAGACTAACCTAACATATTCTTAAATAATTGGATGAACAGAGTGGTCTTCATCACCCGTGATGGACGAACAACCAATACAAAATAACAAATCATCCACACCTGCACACAAATGACTGCTTTGCCGAACATCACGAGGCAAAATAGTTTCATTTTAACAATGACGGGAAAATTTGCAGTGTATATAGTTTATTTTCATTTCTTGTGTGCTCTTTCTAAATGAGCCAACAAATTTTTAATTGTGACAAAAACTTTATTTATGATCAGAAGCGTTTGAAATTGTCCTATATTATGTAAAAATGGATGTACTTTAACACGAAATTTGTTTTAGGAGTTCTACTACTTTAAATTTTATTTCAAATTTTTTTAAGCGCCCCCCACGCCCCCCAGGAATGGACCAAACGTAGATGCGCCTTAAGTCTTATAAAATTGGAGTCGGGACATTCCCTCCACTAAAAAATGACCGAGTCCACGACTCAGACTCCACGGCCCTGGACTAAAATATGAAGAGAAATTTGATGATACTGAGTCGAAAAGAAAATCTATGTGACGGAAACGTTCAGACCAACAATGTAGACCAGGGGTCGACAACCCAGAATCCGTGAGAAACTACTTTAGTACCACTGAGCTCTGTCAAGATCTAAAAAAAAAAAAAAAAAAAAATGTATGTAGTCCCATAGCAGATACAGCCGTAGGGGAGTGAAGTGTTAGAGACTTCACTATACTAGGTCCATCATCGAGAGATGGGGTGATTAGTTCCCTTCCTAGCTGACTTTTCCTTCCCTAACTCAAGAACAAAGTCAGGTACCCATTTACGTGCTGGGTAGACTGAAGCGTGTCGGTACCGTAAATCAAACCTGGCACCTTTGCCACTAGAGACCAGTGCCTTAACCACTCTGCCAATCGAACGCTCACTAAAGATCTGCAGTAATAAAATCATGAATGTTTTCAGCTTTCACATTTCAGTATCTGGGATTTTGAATAATACAAGTCTATATTCAACATTGATCTCTGTTGCGCGATATGCTACATGCAATCTCATCAGAACAGTTGTGGAAAATTGTTACTAAATATTTTATTAAATGTTCATCTCACTTCAGAGAAAAGATCACATTATATAGTATGTAGTTTACGAGTAGTATCCCTTTCAGTCATTACTGACTATAGGAACGCGCCCCTAAAACGATGACTCCGTGGGCTCGAGGTTGGGCGCTTGGATAAAGAGGTCAAGTTGTCGCCCTTGCAGCAGGCCTCTGCTGGTGAGTCCAGAGGAACAGCGTAGCCAATACAATCTGGCACCAGAACATATATACTACATATATATATATATATATATATATATATATATATATAGATAGATATATATATATATATATATATATATATATATATATATATATATATATATATATGTTATACCTCATGTCCATATGTATGCTATTGTCACGGGATGCCTCCCCTTGCTCTGTAGTTGTGGTCCAACAGTGGCCAAAACCTAGAGTAACTAATGTGGGTCTTCAAATGTGTCTACCTTCGCACAAGATTACTCTTGGCAGAGTTGTAGATGGAAGGATAATGATGCTTCTACCTCGAGGTCACGAACAATGCTGAATAAGTCTGAGCAAGTTAACTTTTTATCTGACTCGCCGCCCTTTGTGAAGATGGATTGTATGATTTAGCTCGTTCAAGCCCCCAGCTGATTTAATTCAGAGACATTTTTTTATTAGCGATATACGTATATATATATATATATATATATATATATATATATATATATATATATATATATATATATATATATATATATATATGTGTGTGTGTGTGTGTGTGTGTGTGTGTGTGTGTGTGTGTGTGTGTGTGTGTGTGTGTGTGTGTGTGTGTGTGTGTGTTCTTTATCATACGTATGCCTTTCTCTCTGTAATGATTAATTCAACTACGAATTTGTCAAAATCAACATATACAAATGTAATGATCAATTACTTTAACACTTGTAAATAAATATGATTATGAAAAATGATTAAGTTTCTTCACCGAAAAGTCTTTAGGCTTGATAGATTTAGCAAAATAGAGTTCGGTTGTATTTGGCCTGTTAAAATTGTTACTTGCCGAAATTCTGAAGCGCCGATACTGCTTGTCTGTAGATTCGTCTCTGTGGTGAGGGGTACGTTTCCAGATCAGTTCAGGAAGTAACTTCTCCGGGTCAAGGCAAAAATCTTCAGGTGTCGATTTCAAGCTTCGAACCACAGTATCGTAGTCGAGTAAATGGTCTCTCCAGGTTGTACCACAATTATTCGGGTCGCCTCGTACTGGTACTACAAACTTTAGAGGGAATAAAAGAACAAATACCGCTGCTAAATATCTGTTTGCCTGATATTAATCAGGCGCCTTTTCCCACTGTCCGTCAGCCATTTGTTTTCTCAGATTATTTTACTTTCCCTGAGCGTATATCAAATCACTCAGGGGATGTGATGAAAACTCACATGTATATCAATTAATTTAAGGAAAAATAATTTGTGACTAGACATCGGCAGTGGTCGTGCCTCAAGGTATATATTAAATTTGCATATATTCACGAAATGATAATATACAACTATTTACAAGTTGATGTAATCATCACTCACTTCTTGCTTCAATCGGAGTTTGGGGTTACCTCTGCTTTTAGTTCTTCCGTGAGAACTAACATGAAGCAATCACCAGCGCTTGCTGTGGTGGTTCATGAATGTATTCTTTTCATATGCTGAGGTTGTCAGCCTAGTATGAATCTTTAACACCACTAGCAAGAATGAACATGTCAAATTCACAGCATAAAAAATATGTTACACTCACCTCAATAATTGAGAAATCTTAAACTTCTGGCTCAATAGAATAGTCTTGGCAACTTAACACAGATGCCTCGAACACACGTCTGGGGTATTATTTCTGTTTCAGAATCCCTCTGTGACTTGTGAGTGGTCCTGTAGAATTCCGGGTTCCGTAGTAATATTGGTGAGTTTTCTACTGATGTACAGAGATGCTCTTAATACGGTTTGTCCGGTCCAATAAATCCAGAATCCAACTCTATTCTTTTCTGTCTACATTGATGTTTTTTAATGCAGTGCCGTATGTTTTTCTACGTTCTATCGTAGGTTCCGGGCCCACGCTTCCACCTGGCGTTTTCTGAAAAACTCCCAATCAGCGCGGTTGCTTATTGGCGCCTCAAATGCCAGCCAATACATTCAAAGTTTATGTAATGAAGACTGTTTCTCATGTAGTATTCTGTATGATTCATACATTTGAAAATTTCAAACAGTCATCCTCCGTATATGGAGTTGCTATATCCGACAAATGTTGTCAAAGTCTATTCATATCACACTTCCTACTCACTCTTCCAAATGTCTTCCAAGATTGCGTTTATCTATAATCAGCTAACCCTGCTGTTGAGTCGGAAGTAATTATGCAATCTTAAGCAAACACTTCATGCTCGCATTTACCTGGAGTCAATGAGGTAATATCACGCTTTAGAGATTCAATTAATCTCTCAAGGATGGGCGATACGCATGTCTGGCCCTGTAATGCATCGAATCGTGAAACGTGAACAATGACAGTAAGGAAAAGGAATGTGCTAACAATTGATTGAATAATGCACATAATTCAGAACGCACAACAAATGTAGTGCAATAAGAAGAGGAGAAGAGAGCGCACGTATTATGTCACAGCTATAACTCATGTCCTTAGATAATTTTAGGGTCAAGAGTATCGACTTGCTTGAGAACACCACCAGAGCGACAGACGGATCTCTGCCTCACTACTTACGCTGTGAGGAACCCCGTTTCCAAGTAAAGTAAATTTTAGTACGCTAACGCAAGCTGTCACTGGCAAACTGGTGAGAATATCTTTAGACCTGGAACACCGCGCTTTTAAGTGCCGGTTGGAGAGGGATAGTCCAAACTGACCAAGGTTAAACATTCTTTTTTCCCCTCTCTGTCCCCTAGAGGTCTACCAAATAATACCTTCGTATCTACTGGTAGATCAAGATCGACTGCTTGCTGACCCCTGAGTGAGTTTCCCTTTCAGTCATTACTGACCATAGGAACGCACCCCAAATACAATGGCTGGGCCGACGCCAGGTTGGGCGCTTGGGTAAAGAGGTCAAAGTGTTGCCAAAGCAGCATGACCCACGAAGCTGGTGAGTCCGAAGGAACGGCCTAGCTATGCAGTCTGGCATATATATATCATGTCCATATGCATGCGATACCCCATGTCCATATGAATAATATACCGCATGTCCTCACACAATTAGTTCCGATTGGATCTGGAATTGCCGTGGCTGCTGGCAGGTAACCAAGTATTAGCTCTAGAATTGCCACAGTTGTCCAAATAGGATCGTGTCATCTAAGGAACCTTGACTGATTTTATTGAGCCATTCTCGGTTTCCCCGAATACCAAGGCCAGACGATAATATTACGTAGCTCACATTTTCAGACTAGTAGTGTAGGCTTGTTGATCATCATTATCATCATTAAAATCAGCAGCTGCCACTTCAGATAAAAGATCGGCTGTAATGGATCTCCAACGTCTTCTGTCTCTTTTTTTTTTTGACGGGCTACTCCGACAGACTATTTCCTGTCCATCTCTTGATGTAATCTTCTTACATATAGCACTGTCCATCTCTTGATGTTATCTTCCTACATATAGCACTGTCAATCTCTTGATGTTATCTTCCTACATATAGCACTGTCCATCTCTTGATGTTATCTTCCTACATATAGCACTGTCCATCTCTTGATGTTATCTTCCTACATATAGCACTGTCCATCTCTTGATGTTATCTTCCTACATATAGCACGGTCCATCTCTTGATGTTATCTTCTTACATATAGCACTGTCCATCTCTTGATGTTATCTTCCTACATATAGCACTGTCCATCTCTTGATGTTATCTTCCTACATATAGCACTGTCGATCTCTTGATGTTATCTTCCTACATATAGCACTGTCAATCTCTTGATTTTATCTTCCTACATATAGCACTGTCAATCTCTTGATTTTATCTTCCTACATATAGCACTGTCCATCTTTTGATGTTATCTTCCGCCGAAAGAAAATCTGCGTAACCCGAACTGACAGTTCAACAGAGGAGATCGGATGATACCAAGGTGAAATGAAAATATATATAACTCGAACTTTCAGCCTAAAAGTGTAGATCTGATGATATCAAGGCAATTAGAAAATCTATGTAATTCGAACTTTCAGGCCGATCGAATAATACCGAGTGGGAAAAAAGATATATGTAACATGTAAATTCAGTGCAACAGTAGAGCTGGAATGATAAGAAGGCGAAATTAAAATCTATATCTCAAACTTTCAGCCCAAACATGTAGATCAAATGATACCGAGGGGAAAAGAAATTGAACGTACATAGAACGTTCAACCCAACAGTGTAAATCGAACGATACTTACTTACTTAGTCATCCCTCTTCTACCATGAAGTGTAGATTGAATGACAAGGAGGTGAACATAAAATCTATGTAACACGAACTTTGAGCCTGACAGTGGAGATCGGATAATACCGAGGTAAAAATAGAAATCTTTGTAACTCGAACTTTAAGACCAATAGTATGGATAGAACGATACGAGTACGAAAATAAAATCTATGTAACTCGAACTTCCAGCCTAAAAGTGGAGATCTGATGATACCAAAGAGAAAATAAAATCTATGTAATTTAAACTTTGAGACCAACAGTGGAGATTGGATAATACTGAGGCGAAAAGATAGTCATCTAGGTAAATGTAGCCCCGTAACAAGTACTGCCGAAGTGGAATGAAGTGTTAAAGATACTTCACTATACTAGGTTCAGCATCGAGAGGTGGGGTGACCAGATCACTTCCTCGCTGCCTTCTCCTTCCCTAACTCAAGAGCAAAGTCAGGTGCCCATTTACAGCAAGGTGAACTGGAGCGTGAGGATACTATAAATCGAACCCGTCACCTTTGCCACGAGAGACCAGCGCTCTAACCAATCTGTCAATCGCCTGCTCTGATCTTTGTAACTCAAACGGTGTCAGGGAGGGAACGAAAAGCCAACATGGCAAGTGTCAACATGCGGTGATGGCATGACAACAACAAAAATTAAAACGAATCTAGCTTGCTGCTCGCCTGAAATATTGTTTAAAGACGACAGAATAATATTAACAATAGCGTTATTATTGTGCGATTTTAAAAGGGAAAGGGAAGGTGGAAAAGTGAGGGGAAGGGGGAAGAAAAGTTTTAGCAATGATGAGAAAACAAAGGAAAGAACTAAAAAAAAGACCAATTTAGCAAAGAAAATGGATTGATGGAACAGTAATATAAAATTAAGTAGACGAAAATTTACTGAAAAAAATTAATAAGTAAAAAACATGAAAAATGAGAGGATAATGGAAGAAAACGAAAGAGAAAAGTTTGACGAGAAAGAAAGAATACAGATGTTGAACCAAAAAATATGGATTTGATGAAAAAAGAGTAATATTATGAAATAAACGAAAATTTACTGGAGAAAAAGAATTAGGAGGAAAACTGGAAGACGGAGAGGGAACCATCCTGACGTAAGTGGAGGAGAAGGGCAGAAGATGAAGGAGTTGAAATAGCCAAAGCAAAAGAAGAGTATGAAAGAAAATGGAAGAGAAAAGTTTGGCGAGGAAAGAAGATAACAAAATATGGCGAAAAAATGTAGATTTTGTAGACTAACGGTAAGAAGAAGATGAAGAACAAGAACAAGAACAAGAATTAGCAGAAGAAGAACATTTCAATGTAACATTGAACACGTTCGAGTGGTAGAAACTGGGGCGCAAGATACTCGTAGGAAGGGAAATGAGCATGCGCCCTCCTAAGTATTTCGTAAAAGGAAGTTAAGGAGGGCTCTTATTTGGTCTGTCGACTTCATCGTGTAAAGGAAATTGCTAAGGAAACAAACATTGGAAAATAACGTGACATACTTTGACCATGGTTTCCTGCAAGGCGGATATATGTTATGGCCACTCTTTAAGGACACAAGCAATGAATAGATAGAAGATGAAGAAGACGATGAGTATGGTGATGAAGACAATGAGAGTGATAACGATGCCGATAATGATGATGGTGGTGGTGGAGGTGATGATGGAGGTGGTGGTGACGTGGTGGTGGAGGTTGTGGTGGAGGTGGTGGTAGAGGTAAAGGTGGAGGTGGTGGTGGTGGTGGTGACGAAGACAATAGCGACGATGGTGAGGATGACGAGGAGGACGATGATGATGTTGGTGACGAGAAGGATGATTATGACGACAACGAGCATGGTGATGTTGCTGATGATGACGACAAAGATGGTGATGATGATGCGGACGATAATGATATTGATGACGACCCGCACAATTATGGCTACGAAGATAATAATTGCGATCTGACGATGACAACAAACATGATGATGATGATGAAGATGACTTCCATGGTTATGAGGACGATGATGATGCTGATGATTATGAGAAATGGCGGAGTTGCTGTTGATGATGATGACGGGGACGTTGATGATTGCGAGGACAGTGGCGATGATAACAAATACGACGATAATACCGACAATAAGGAAACTAATAATGATAATGAAAGGAGACATGAGCAACAGGTTAACAGCAAGAGGTAAAAACGAAAGAAAACAAATGTACAAACACACAATAAAAAACAACAAATAAATAGCGAAAAGTTTAGAGCCAATACGGTTTCTCCAAATGCACTAGGGTTTTTTGTTTCGAATCCTTCCATAAAATCGAACAGTGCGTTCAATTTTCCCAGATAACAACCGGTTTTCTCTTATTCACTGTATTTTTAGTGGCCAGTTAAATTTGTTATCTCTTCGGAATTCATTCAGGATTCTGACCACTTGAAACATATTCGATACTGGAGTTTATCTTTGTGCCTTTATTTTTCTTTCATTTTTTTCAGGGTATAGATAATGCATTATTCAAGTTTGAGCGATTAATCTAGATTTTTTAACCTGTCGAAAACGCTAGTTGATTGACGAGAGCATTCCGTAAACTCGGGAGGCCAAAACGTGCAATGCAATTTGTAGAATGTGATCTACCTAAGTCCGGTGTCTTTGTTCAGGAACCCAGCAGGGTAAATCAAATAGCGGGAGACCACAAAATGCATGAAGAAGTAAATCAGATGTAGTCATGAAGGAGATTCTCAGTACAGCACAAGCACAAAATTAAGATTATATCAGAGCTGTATGTTTTCTGTGCTTCTCTATGTCGCGGAATGCTGGAGAGTTACAGAGAAGGAAATGTCGAAATCGTCCTCTTTTCACACCTGCCTAAGAAAAATTCTCTGAATCTTTTGGCCGAATACCATCACCAACCAAGATCTGCTTACTCGGAGCAAGCAAGAGGACATGCCCACCATCATAGCTGGCAGACGCTGGAGTTGGGTTGGCCATGTCCTCAGAAGAGATCCCGATGCCATCACAAGAACAGCTATGCTATGGACCCCTGAAGGAAAACGAAAGAGAGGCAGACCAAAAACAACTTAGCGGAGGACTGTGGAGGCTGAGATGCAAAGAACGAACCAGAGTTGGGGCATGTCACATACGAAAAAGTGCAGCTAGTTTTCATTCACTTTTCCCCCGCCCCCCCCCCCCCCCCCCCCCCCCCCTTTTTCAAGTATATGTTTTGATACAGGAACGCCGATTTCACAAGTGCAAAAAACACGTGAGCTGTTAGAGCAATTAGCACGGTGAAACAGAGAGCATAGCGCGGAGCATGGCGTAATTAATTCTTTGATCAGGGGAACACACGGGATGAGTCCAGGCGTTTAATAGTTTCTTTAAAGAATCAAGGGGGCGATCAGTCTGAGACGTATATTGGAGTGTTACATTTTGAGTGTAATTAAACTTACGAGTTTGAGACGCAGCAGAGGTGGTAATATTTCCTTTCATACAAGAATCGAACGGCAAAGTGGCTCGGGTCTGGCATAGGTGTGACTTTCGCATTAAAGGGCGATTAGACGGAATTTATAAATATATATACCAGGTCTCTCAAATAGCCATTTATCAGTTGCTCAGATATCTATCTGAAACCACTAGCTCGAATATTCTAGTATTTCTCGTACAGAGTGAAAATTATTAGATTTCTCGTGGAGTGTTTCATTTTTCTGATTGCGGTAATTTATATTTCTAGTCTTTAAGTGATTTAGTGTGTTAAAGAGTTCATTATATTTCACTGCGATTTTCTGTGCTAATTAAATAACATATAGCTAAATTTTCCAGCAGTAAAGTAAATTTAATTACTCGCTATTTTCCCAGTAAGAGATAGTTTAAATTGACTAGTACATACATTAAATAACTGTCTACTGACGGCATATATTATTTACTGATATCCATTTTATGTAATTTTGCGAATAACTAGCGTTCATATCACGCGTTAAATAAACGACAGGTTGAGCTAGCCACGTGTGTTTTAAATCTAATTTATAACAGAGCGGTGAAGAGGTCCTATTTTAACACGTGTTAGATATGAGATTGATAATTTGGTTCAAATGTTTATATATTCTTTCTATAATCTAGGCTGATCAAACCTGAGTACTAGCGGCTTTCTTATGGCTATATGAACTTACGATCACATGAACTTATAAGCATCCAGATATATTTAATGAGCTTCTTGCTGTGACCTGTGCGTCCTTTTTCCTCATTTTGTCATGAGAGAAAACCAGAACAGAAACATTAAATTATAATCTTAACTGGAACAGAACTATTACCAGATTTATTTAGATCAATCTCATCAGCCAGATGGGCGAAATATATCGTCAGCAACATTTCTATAACTTACCATAGTGTCCCAGCCACTTGAAGCTAGGCACCTAGGAACTATCTATGTACTATTCATCCTACATCGGCGATCACCACGTATGAACCTTACTCCCACCAACTGAAGGCAGAGATAACTTATTGTATCCAGGACAAAATTAAAACACCGACTCTAGCGATTCCCGTGAAATTTGCAGTCAGCAATTACGGCGAATCTGGGGCTTGATTCGGCACAACTCAATTTTGACAATACATAGTCTTATTACTTATTAGTGTATTTCCTTGGAATGCCTGCAACAACTACTGGGGTAAGCATAAATCTGAAAGTGGCCACTGAATGAATGTGAATTGGATGAACGGAGAAAGAAACGTATGTCTTTGATTACCATAATAGCCCCTTCAGTCATAACTGACTATGGGAAAAAGACCCTAATCCCCATGCACCCAATGGGGAAAGCAGACAGTGGCGGGACAACACCTTATTGACTGGGGGCTGCCCAGCTTGAAGCGGGCGGTAGCTGTCCAGTGAGATCCTAGAACCTCTCCCACTGTCGGAAGTAGCCCCTGGCGCCATGCCCTACGCCAATTGGGCAAAATGCTTATAACCGGTAACTGCTACTTCCCGTGTTTTGCCGACACCTATAGGGTGAAGCTGGAGTGTCCTCTCCAGGGCGCGAGCTTGGGCACAGTTATATGGAGATCAAGCTGTTGCCCATGCAGCATGTTCCCCCTCTCCACACAGCCGGTGGATCCAAAGGAACGGCAGTAGCCGATACAGTTTGGTACCAGCCATGTCGCAGGAGTTGCCAGAATAATGTCGAATCGACATTAGACTGCCTTAGGGACTCCGACTCCGGATTTATCCTCAGGGTTTACTCCCGAAGCCAATTCCATAAATGGATATTCCCGCAAGGCAGCGGTGGTTTTCCTTTGATTACCATCAGTATACTTATATGGTTTCTTCTTTTTTTGTCTCACTAATCTGAGTAGTCACGGGATAACTTACATTTAGAACCTGTTCTTTTCCCATACTGACTATCTCATAACTTGATGTTAACTTTTTTATCTTTTGAGTTAATTAACCTCTGTAGGGATCTTCTTTCTTTTCCTCTACCAAAGGGGAGAACCTATTTGATTATTTGTCATTTGTCTGTAAACCATGATGTATTTATGTATTTGATTTATGTTGTGATTTTCTATTGATAATAAACTTAATTAACCTTTAGTTATAGTGTCGGTCAACCACTATTCATTATATGTTATTCATAGTTTGTTTTCCTGTACGAAGGATGGCCGCCGACCGAGCAAAGTGGAATCAATATGTTGTTGCCCTATAATACGCCACCAGGCGTAATGGCCACTGACTGCTTTGACGGTCGACGGCTAAGGATCAAAGAAGAAGAAGAAGAAGAATTGTTTGTTTTCACGTTCGTGCGTATTTGTCACAGAATTGTGCGCATGTGAGTGCATTGTAACTTGTATTTCTTACAGGGAGAGAAAGTACGTCTGATTTAAAGTTAGTCGTCCAGATAGGCTGGATTAGATAAATTATTCTATCCAGAGACTGTCCTTTCTCTTACACGATCACCTCGTGATAAAACTATTTCTTAACCCTTTCTTTCACATTGTCAACACTATCACCTCTGTTCTGACAGGGCTATAAACAGCTATTACCTATCTGATTAGTTTACGACAGGGCACTGCATGAAGAATGACCACCGACCGAGCAAAGTGGAATCAATTTGTTGCTGTCCTACAAGACGCTACCAGCCGTGATGGCCACTGACTGCTTTGACGGTCGTCGGCTAAGGATCAAAGAAGAAGATGAGAGGATAAAGGAGTATGAAAAATCCTTGAACGGATGGCACTAGTAGGACGATTCGGTGTGTATTTGTTGAAGATCTATACTGCACAGGGAGCTGTAAGATGGATGAAGGAGCACTACAAGGTAGCGCTAGTTCTGGAATCCACAGGGTAAGAGAGATAGAGGGATAATCGAAAAATCCATGGAGACGAGAACTGGAGACAGAAATAACACCGATGGGGTAGACGTGTCTGGATCTGGTGGCACAGGACAGAAGGATTCGCATGAGTTTGTGGATGGTCTATGTGACGTGACCAGTTGATTGGTGATGATGATGATGATAAATGAATGAATGAATGAAGCGATGTGCCATGTCGAGTAGCGCAGAAAATCATTTCTCTCCACAAACCATTTTTCCGATGTTAATTTTAAGTTACGCTAGTGGCTTTCTCCCTTGTCATGTTGCTCATCCATTGAATATTATCCCCCTTCTGCCGTTCTCTTTTATTTTTCTCCCATATATTTCCCGTGGTTACCAGGCGTTTCAAATTTCCTTATCCAGAATATGTGCGATAAATTTTGATTGTCTCCCTGTCTTTTCAAAATTTTGATTGTCACCCTGTCTTTCCAAAATTTTGTATTGTCTCCCTGTCTGTTCAAAATTTTGTTTCTGTTATAAAGCCTCCTTTTTGTCCTCTTTATTTGAGTTTGTTATCGTTCAAGCCATTTTCCAAATATTTCTGATAAACCAATTACTTTTCTTTTTCTGTTCAATTAATAGATAAAATGATACTGTTCAACCTCTGATGGGTCATAATAAAGATAGATGATGTCTCTGATTGTAAATAATATATATTTGTTTACTGGCAATATTACGCATCATCTATTGTATATTTTAGATCGTCTGTCGGTTTGTCCCGTCAGAAACAGGGACGTAACAATATTTTTGGTAATGAAAGTTGAAAGTTAGACATTAATTCTATTATTTCCCTTAATCTTGGGTCACTAAATCAATGGATTTTTCATTTATTTTAAAAAAGGATTCAACAAAATCAGCGTTAGCAATTATGTTGTTTAAAACCCTACCTACCCCTCCCCCCACCCAAAAAAAACAAAGAAAGAGGACATGACTGGAGTAGATGTGGTGGAGGTAAGAGGTATGGTGGATGACATGATTGAGTTAGATGTAGTTGTGAGAGGTACAGTGAAGAACATGATTGGAGTAGATATCTTGGAGGTGAGATGAGTAGTTGTCATTGGGTTAATCCGAGAATTAACCGTGGAGGATTGGTCCTGGTTGCTCAGATAGTAATGGTGGCTCAGATGTACCGCAACTAGGTGATATTTTAAAAGTTTTTTTTCCTCGGGCAACGACGGGTATACCTGCTGGTTACATATATATATATATATATATATATATATATATATATATATACATTTCATTTCATTTCATAACCCTCCACTCCCAAAAGAGCATAGGCCTTCAACAAACACATGCCAAGTCCTCCTGTCACGTGCCATCATCTCAAGTTCTTTCCACGTTCTCCTCATCATTTTCACCTCTGTTTCCAGCTCTCTTCTCCATGTGCTTCTTGGTCTACCTCTGCTTCTCTTGCCCTGGAGGTTCCAGAACAAGGACTACCTTGTAATGCTTTCAACAGGATTCCTCAGTGTGTGTCCTATCCGTCGCCATCGTCTTCTTCTCATCTCTTGTTCCACTGGCACTTGTCTAGTTCGTGTCATCAGTTCCACGTTGGTAACCTTATCATACCATTTTAATCCCTCTATTCTACGCAAGCACCCATTTATGAAAGTCTGTAGCTTTTTGGTAGTTGTCTTTGTTGTTCTCCATGTCTCAGAGCCATACAATAGGACTGACTTCACATTTGAGTTGAAGATTCTTATTTTCGTGTTGGATCCGATTTCTCTCGATCTCCATATATTTCCCAATGCAATGAAAGCTCCTCTTGCTTTTTTGTATTCTTATTTTGATATCACTGTCTGTCCATCCAACTTTGTCTATATTGCTGCCAAGACATGTGTACGATTCTACATCTTTTATTGGTGCTTCTTCAAGTTCAACCCAGTTATCATTACCTGCATTTATTCTCATTATTTTTGTCTTTTCCCTGTGTATTTTCAGACCCAATTGCTGTGACCTCTCATCGAGGGTTTTCAATTTGTCCTGCATCTGATTACGGTTATGGGACAGAAGAGCTAAGTCATCAGCAAAATCCAGATCATTCAACTGCTTAGTTAGAGTCCACTGGATTCCATTTCTGTTGTGTGTTGTCGATGTTCTCATAACCCATTCTATTGCTAGTAAGAAAAGAAATGGAGACAAGAGGCATCCCTGTCGCACTCCTGTTCTTATCCAAAACGATTCTGTAAGCTGTCCTTCGTGAAGAACTCTGCATGTCATGTCTTCATATGTTTCTTTATTAAATTAATGATCTTCAGGGGAACTCCATAATGCCTCATCAATTTCCAAAGTGATTCTCTGTCTACACTGTCAAATACCTTTTCGTAGTCCACAAATCCGACGTATAGTGGTGAATTCCATTCCAGACTTTGTTCAACTATTATTCTCAAAGTGGCTATCTGGTCTGTACATGATCTGTTTTGTCGAAAACCTGCTTGTTCATCTCTCAGTTTCTTGTCTATGGACTCTTAATCTTTCAAGGATAATCCTGTTTAATACTTTTCCTGGCACTGAAAGTAACATTATTCCTCTATAATTTGTGCACTCTTATAAATTTCCCTTCTTAGGCAACTTAATCAGATATCCTTCCTTCCATTCTGCTGGTATCTCTTCCTTTTCCCAGACTTTACCAAGTAATTTATATAACATCTCTGTAGCCGTGTCGATATCTGCTTTGATGGCCTCAGCTGGAATGCCATCAAGTCCAGACGCTTTTCCATCTCTTAGAAGCTTAATGGCTTTCTTTATTTCTTCTTTCGTTGGTCTTTCGCCGTTACTTTGTAGCTCCTCTTCTGCTGGCTGGATGTCCGGGGGGTTTTGTGGAGCTGGTCTATTGAGAAGGTCCTCGAAATATTCTGTCCACCTCTTCATTTGCTCTTGAATATTGCTGAGCAGTTTTCCATTCTTGTCTTTTATGAAGCAACTTGTTTGCTTGTAATTCCCCGTTAGCTTCTTTGTGCTGTTAAATAGTTCTCTCAAATTCCCTTTGGCTGCAGCATCTTCTGCCTCTCTTGCCAACTCCTCAATATACTTCCTCTTGTCTCTTTTGATACTTCTTTTTACTTCTTTGTTTGCTTCTGTGTACACTTCTGGAGCCTTGGCTTTGGAACTTCTGGTTTTGCTTGTGTTTAAATCTGCTTTCTTGTTTTTTCTGTCTTTTATCTTATTGATGGTTTCTGTTGTTATCCATGCTTTTTGTTGTCGTTCCCTTTTCCCCAGATTTCTTCACATGTCTCATTCCATACCGTTTTGATTTGCTGCCAATAGTCTTCTGTATTCTCTGCATCTTCCAGCTGTTGGAGCACTTGGAATTTGCTGGATATTGTGACCGCAAATGTGTCTCTTGTTTCTTGATTTCTTAGATGTCCTACATTAGATTGTTGTCTATAATTTTGCATTGTTGCATATCTCTTGAATTTCATTTTTCCTTTGGCTATCAGAAGGTGGTGATCTGATGCCACATCTGCTCCTCTATAAACCTTTACATCCTGCAATGATGATCTAAACTTCTTGTTTATACATATATGATCAATCTGATTTTCTGTTCTATGGTCTGGTGATATCCATGTTGCCTTGTGTATTCTCTTATGTGGAAACATGCTTCCTCCTATAGCCAGTTGATTTGAAGCACAGAAGTTTGAGAATAGTTCCCCATTTTCATTCATTATTCCTAGCCCATGTTTTCCCATGACTTCTTCAAAGCCGATGTTGACTGTACCTATCTTTGCATTCATGTCACCCATCAAAATTGTGATGTCTCTTCTTTTTACTTTTTCCCTAATTTCCTGTAGTCTAGTATAAAATGCTTCTTTCACAGACTCTTCTTTGTCATTAGTTGGTGCATAACATTGGATGACATTTACATTTATTTTCTTTTTAGCTGTTTTAAAAGTAGCTGTTATTATTCTGGGTCCAACGGCTTCCCATTCAATGAGTGCTTTCTGTGCTTCTTTAGATAACATAAGAGCTACCCCTTCACTGTGGTGTGAACTTTCGTCTTCATGTCCTGAGGACAGCACCAATTCACCTGTGATGAGTTTCTTCTTGTCTACCCCCTTCCACTTTGTTTCACACAGTCCCAGAACCTCAATTTTATATTCCCTCATTCCTGCTGCTACTTGTGCCACTTTCCCATGTTCGTTTAATGTCCGAACATTCCAGGTGCCAAATCTGGAAGTTTTCCTATAAGAAAGAAGGTTAGTCAGTAACACAGACTCCTTTCGGCTTTCTCTGTGTTGCATCATACGCCTCCCTGCAAGAGGACCTTCCCCTGTCTTGGATGGCTGTGTTTTATTTTCCTTAATTGACTTGTCCATGTTTGTTGAAGTTTTTTGTGGTTTAAATTTTTTACAGGATGGGGTAACCAGCCCCATGCCCAACCCTCCTTAGTCGCTTTCTACGACATGCATGGCAGGGAACAGTGTTACTATTCTTTGCTCCCCTTTCGGGCCACGGTAACACACGGGTGTCTATTGAGCTCACTGTGGAATATATGCCTCCAGAAATATGTGTACCAAGCCTTACTGTCTGTTCTATCCGTTCAATGTGTTTCCATGCATTCTTTACTCTTTGAATTACTCTTTTTCTTCTGTTTTAGGTCTCCCTTGGTTCTTACCTGATGATTCCAGAAAAAAGAATTAATCGTTTTCTTGTTTGTTTGTGTACCACAGAGCTCTCCCAGTGAACGCATGTTCTTGTGTGACGTCAGAGAGCCGGAATGATGACGTAAGCAAGTTGTCAAGGGTGATTTATGCTTGGTCACAACGGTCTTTGGTGTGAGTCCTTCGAGATGACCAGACGTGACCAACGCAAGTGTCTGGGTCTTCAGTGTGAGTCCCTTCGGTGACCAGACGTATCTATCGAAAGTGTATATTTTTTTAGAATGAGTCTTCCCCAGTTGATAAATTATTTGTACGTCCAGCATTGACAGTGGACGTGGAGGTGCAAGTATCGAGTAACAGTGAAGATACCACAATTGATCAGTTATTCGCTTAGATATATATATTTGTGAACTTATATCATGCGTTGTTAAACGTTTCAAACCGACTCATCAGTCTTCCGAGCATGATTGTCAATGCGTGTTGATATTTAAAATTGAGTGTTATCTCGCAACCACCAATAACCTAGACAAACTTGGTCCATTATCAAACACAAACACTACAAGAACGTGACAGCGTGGTGTGTAGAGAACTAAGACTACTTTGGCGAATGAGTTTCTCAGCGCACGATTTAATGAGGCCTGAAGCAATACACAGGGTGACGAAAATGGGTTATTACGCTCATGTTGTGAATAAATATCATTCATAATATATTTGTCGTATCGTGTGGTTCCCGGTGGTCTCTGATGAGACAAAGAAGGAATATAACTACTGCTCCGTCGTGCAAGTCGTAAAGGGCAAATAATTTTAGGTTTGCTAAAGTTTGGCAACCTTAGTATCTCAAACAAATTGCGACAGGAACCATCAAAGCAAGGGTATGTACTTTAGCAGGCTTCTTCAAGAGGATAATTAATAATGATAGCTTAATGTTCCCTCCTTAAGGAGCCACCAAAAAGGTAATAATAATACATTCGTCATGTTTCACACTTCAGAATATCATCATCAGCATTATCACCCTCCTTTTGCTCCCTACGGAATATGGGGCTAGAACTGCAGCTGGTTCCTTTGCAGGAAGCCAGCACCAAAGCATTCATGTGCCTTAGCATCATTGGATTTCTGTTACAATCTCTCTACATGCTGAGGCTGTTAACCCCGTGGACATCCTCCTCTTAGTCACATATTATAACACATGAAGGAGTAGTAATCCTATTATTTCTTCCAGTGCCGTCTTAAGTAATGGGCACACTGTGCAGTGCCCAGGGGCCCCACGATTCTAGGGGCCCCATGCTGGGATGCTGCCATATTGTTCACAAGACATCTCTTGACAGAGTGGATAATTTACTCGATCTCCAAGGGCCCAATGCTTTGCTTTTGCCCAGGGCTTACAATGCTGTTAAGACGGCCCTGATTTCTTCAACTTCTCGAATAAATTTCACGAGACCCTTTTTATCTTAATTTTCTTTTTTTTCACCTTTCCTCG
Source organism: Oreohelix idahoensis (assembly GCA_024509875.1). Classification (NCBI taxonomy): domain Eukaryota; kingdom Metazoa; phylum Mollusca; class Gastropoda; order Stylommatophora; family Oreohelicidae; genus Oreohelix; species Oreohelix idahoensis. Next base: position 45,244 of record JAMPIV010009253.1, read on the forward strand.
TCTCCTCGTTTTCCCTGTTTTTTTTTTTTTTTTTGGTGGGGGGGGGGGGGGGGGGGGGGGGGGGGGGGGGGGGGGGGGGGGGGGGGGGGGGGGGGGGGGGGGGGGGGGTGGGGGGGGGGGGGGGGGGGGGGGGGGGGGAGGGGGGGGAGGTCGGAGTGGCTAATAGGTATGGCGTCCGGCTCGAATTCTAAAGATACTGGGTTCGATTCCCAGCAGAGGAAATATAATTCATGAAATTTTTTTTTCAGAACCAGTGGACCTAATGAGATCATAATTCCCCACCCCACCCTTCCCCCCCACCCCCATGCCCCTCCCCCCCCCCCACTCCCCCCGATCTTCTGGGTAGTGAGATCAGCTTCCTAGCCTTCTCGGATAAGGACGAAAAAATATGAGGTCCCGTGTGGATTTGCACACGTTAAAAATCTCACGGCAGTTGAGAATCGTAAAGAGTAGGCCACTGCCCTGGCAAAATTTAAAAATTAGAAACCTACCCACTACAAAAATATTAATTGACTGTGTGATTCCTGTATACATACATTGGGATTCTCGCCGGTGCTGGAGAGTTCGTGCACCGTGCTGAGATCTTCCGTGTTTGATCTAAGGAAGGAGATCAGAACACTGACGGAGTTGTCTGTATGCAATGAAGATAGTCCTTAAAAACCAAACCACGCCAAACCTTGTTTATGTCTTGATCTTCGATCTTCTGCATCATTAATTTCTTACGCTATTGTCTTCACTTCCTCACGCTATGATTTCACAACTAATTGCAACAATTTAATAATACCAGATCTTGGCCCTGTCGAGTCTTCAGATCTCATTTCTAGGTCACCGTAGTCCAATCTGGCATAAAAAGCACAATTAAAGCTCCTTATTGAAGGCTCCAAGACTAGCGATTTTTGAAATATAAAATTGGCAGCCAGGGAATCATATTCACGAGCTGCTCAAGAGCCTGTCTTTCCTTAACCATCAGAACTTTGTGCCCCGATCTTGATGACCTGCATCGTAATTTAATTTTTTTTCCACCCTGGCAAGTCGCACATTTCGAGGGAATTTTAAAAAAGGTGGCGTAGATGAGAAAAGAAGGGGACACTTAAAAAATTGTAATTGCGTGAAACCGGAACTCAAGTAAAGGGAAGCGGATAATGAGTCCAAAACGAGACACAGCTGGCAGAGCGGTGAGAGTTTTATTCGCTCATTTATTCACAGCTCTTCAACACCCCAAGGAGCATAGGCCTTCAATAACCTTATGCCAAGTCTTCCTGTCACGTGCCATCAGCTCAAGGTCTGTCCATGTCTGCACCATTTATTTAATATATGTCGTTTATTCTCTTTCCCGCGTGTTCTTCCGTCTTCCTCCACCACCTTTACCTGATTTCCTGAGTAGAAACTGGACTACGGAGGAAGAGGAGAAAGTTGAAGATACCAATCACCCAAAAGCTACCGATCAGGGCAGCTTCATTGTCATAAAAGATGTTTTCATGTCTCAAAAGAGGGGACAATTGTTACAGGCGAACTCAGCTGACCCTGAAGTGTTGGATGATAAGGTACGACCCTTCGTAACGACCCCTTCGGATAACATCAGTGCCCCCGAATATTGTGGTAACTTTTCGTCAAACGGGAATGCTTCCACCTGGACTCATTAGCTATGCACAACAGAAACGTGGAACTACACGTTTGCTCATTAATATGGCTCTGAGCAGAGTAGATTTTTCAACACGTTTGCTGATTAATATGTGGACAGTTTATCTACCGTACATTCTGGTCATCGCATTGATTTAAGGAGAGGTTAAATCACGCCCACGGATATCTCTTGAGCAATCATATGCAGTTATTTTCATTAACTTGGTCAGTACGCCGGCCCAGTGGGGGCGTTGCCAGAATCAAACGAAAGTAGCGGCACACGATCAAACAGGCACTGAGGGATCTCAGGGGAAAGACTAGATAGCGGCATGCTATCAAAGGCAGTAGTGGTCCCTGAAACGAACGACGCAAGTTTCTTGTCGGCATTTCGCATCTATGTGTTAACCACAGAACCGATCGCAGTGGACGCGAACGGGAAAGCCGAAGCGGACGCAGCGAACGGAGATACGGAAAACCAGGGGCGGCATCTCTCCTTAGTCTGGCGGTCGGAACCCCGAAAGTCTCCTGAGATCTAAAAAGGTGTCAAATTCTAACATGTCCCCTCAATGTTGCATTCCAGTTAGATATATACAGACCACGAAGAAAGCCATTTTATCATTCGTTCGCCAGAGATTTAAGATTCACTAGCTATAAAAGAATTTTGCTAGATTTCCATCTGAATTGGTGGCTACATTGGAGTGATTTCTTTTTCTGTGCACGGTATAATATATTTGTTAAAGTGATCAGTGGTCTAGTGCTTTCATTTTATTTCACTGGATTTTGTGTTTATTTAAATCTATTAAATTAAACTCATCTCAAAAGTTCCAGTGGTAAATTTAATGATATATCTATTATAATATTTCAAAAAAAATAATAGATGCTTAAATGCTAAAGTAACTTTTAAAGTCGCTAAGGAATTTATAATTAATAAATTTAGTTTAGTTAAGTCCTATATATATAGATGTGTGTTTTAACCATTAGACTCGCGAAGTGTTTTCTTAAATACATAATTAAATACGCGAGTGTATATAAATAGTCTTAACGGTAAATTTATTGCGCGTTAGAATATTATTTGATTTTTGCAGTATGATTATGTTGTCATGGTTTTTCTATCTTTTTCTATAGAATGATCAAATAACCTTTGCGATCCCAGCAAGAAATCATACAGAGTCTTCCAGACTCGGTTCTTAAACTTCCAGATATATTGATGAAACATTTTAAGTATAATCTTGTGGCGGTCCGATGCGGCCTAGCTATCATAATTACATGAAAGAAAGCCCACCCAAGAACATTTAAATAAACCATCAAATTAAATTACAATCTGTAAGAAAAACTGGAAGAAGAACAGTTGCCAGTAGCGATATTTTATTCACTGCTCTGTTGTGAGAGAGTACATATTTACCTGAACTGTGACTGGGCCTAGTTTTTCTTCACTGGATAAAAAAACTTACAGGTCAGTTGCTACTTCATCAACACGCATTGAAGGAATTTTACCACCAGCGGCGAATTATTAAAGAGGACCACTCCATTTCTCACCCCTGTATCGAACAGTGACAGTGCCATTCCATAGACTCCTTTTATATAATAAAACACAAGAACTCTTAGGCAAAATCTGGGGCTGGACATCGAAGTACCAGGCATTGTCATATGTCAAGAGTGTAATTTCTGTTTATATAATTCGATGGAGTGCCTTATGCTACAATCGGTAAGTGAGTGTGAGCATATGAGTGTGGGCCCTCACGAGCATGCATGAATGACAGGAGATTTAATTTTCGCAAAAACCATTTGTTAACTTGCCTACCGGGTAAATACATTTTCTGTATACCCTGCATTTGTTCCTTTTAAGTGGGGATATCTTTGTTAACGCTGTTTACCACCCCCCCCCCCCCTCTCATTTGCTTAGTAAACTATGAAAAAACGCAAGCTTTCTCTCTTTCAAAAAAAAAACAATTGGGGAATAACAGGATTTTTTGCTACCACCCATACTCGCGAAATATTGTAACCCCTCTTTCGGAGTAATTAAATTCCACTGTTGGGTTACATTACCAATGTTCCTGATAACTATCTATCTTTTTCGACTGGGTTTTCTTTGTCTAACACAAGCGGGAAGGACATAGTCGATACCAATCTTCTCCCCCCCCCCCCCCCCCCCCCCCCCCCCCCCCCCACCTTGTTAATTGTATTTTCTGTACTTATGATATTTTTCTTGTAACACATGATAATTGTTGTGATTGATTTTAATGTTAATAAACAGCATAAACTTATTTAGTACTGTGTTGGAATACCAAAGCACAAATTTCCCATATCTGTTTAATATAGTTTGTATTCACGTGCGTCTGTGTGTTTGAAGCACCAAATCGGTGTGAGCGCAGGTGTGTGTCTGGAAACTGGCAAATAATTGTTTGACCTGGAGAGTTTGAGGAGAAGATTGAGAGGAACGATTGTCGTAAATACGTCTGTCCTTACTCTCCCCAGCACTCTGTGAAGCAACTATTTACTTTTTAACCCTTATTATCACTGAGCTTTCACCATCATTCTCCACTCTAAACAGGACCACTATTTCTAAGACTCTTTCTCTCAAAATAAATTTACGACAATGACCCAAAAACACCCAATAATGCCCAATTAAATAAAAAAATGACCTAAAAAACAACTTTTTTTTAGTTTCCTAGCAAAACTAAGATTATTTTGTACCGGTACTATTAAAGGACGAAAATGAACGGCATAACACAAAATAAAAATAACCTAACAAATATAATTTTATTTTTTTTATTTTTTATTTTTTTTTTTTTTTTTTTTTGCTGTTACATTGCTAAACTGAAATTCTTTATGTTACGACCAAAGGAACAAACATAAAGACCAATACAACAAAACAAGGAATAAACATAAAAATACAACTGAATTTTTTTTAAATAGTTTCTGTGCCAAACTGAAAGTCTATTTTTTTAACCAAAACATTGTAGTCTAAGACACTAAGAGACAGACAGACACACAAACACAGAAACACTTACACCCACAGGCCGTTAAAATGCAATTTAAATTGTTGCAGTTTTCGTGTCAAACTGAAAATTTTTTTTTTATTAACAAAATAATTCCTTAAAAAAAAACACACACAAATAACATACAATTACAGCTGAATATTTTTATAGCTTCCAACGCAAACTGAAAGTTTTTATTAAATAAGTTCAGAATTACATTGCACAATGAAAAATCACGTGCAGATTTTCAAAAGAGGATGACCTATCGTCTGCCAATAAAACTTTAAACACTAGGAAGCCCCTTTCCACTACTATTGACACCACATTAGTTATTGCGTCTTTAAATTGTCTGGGTCGTCCACGGTTCCTATATACCATAGTTGTGTGGGTGTCACACCTCAGCCAATGATGCACTTTTTTTGGGGGGGGGGGGGGGGGGCAAAAATTCCTGAGCGTCCTTTCACGATGTACTGTCACAGCAAGGCGATGGCGCCGTTTAGTTGGTCCTAGGTTCGATTCCGGGTAAGCCTATCACTTGTATATTCTCTTTTCTGTTGTCTGGTGTCATCCTTTATGTCCAACGAGTACCTGTTAATTACCTTTATTTACTTATTTATTTTTATTTACTTATTTATTTCTTTACTTATTTGTTGACACCACAGGAGCCCAGTTGAAATAACCTTCGCCAATTGGTTCTAAGTCCGCTGAAAATTCTCCACGGGAAAAGTTTGTCCCCTGATAGCATATCTGAAATTGAGCACAGCTTTTCATATCCCACGTTTTTTTTTTTTTTCAAAACTTGCTCAGTTTTTCTGTTGCACAGCTTTTCCTCGGTCACGTCCATTTACATTCTTCACCATTTTCTTCGTCAAATCTGTCTGACCCCCTAATATAACTGCCAACTGCACCAAGGAAGTAATGAAACTAGGCAGATCTCCTCCCTTAGATCACGCAAGGAGGATCTCATCACAGTGCACGAACTCTGTAGCACTGGCTAGAATTCCAATGTGTGTATATAGGAATCACACATTCTATAAATATTTTTTGTGGTGGGTAGGTAGATATATATATATACAAGGGGATTGACATAAGTCTTGGGCCTGACCATGAAGGAGTCACAGGAGGAAGATGAAACTTGGCATATTTAAAGTTCATCATATTTGCACTGAATGTGTAAAGTACGCGTTTGTTTCTTCAATGAGTTTTTCCGCTACGGTGTACGGCGCAATGTACCCTATTGACCGGATCTGCTGCTCCAAAGATTTGACAAAACAATGGAAAAGAAGGAGGCCAGAGCTGTGATAAAATTTCTGATGTCTCAGGGAAACACATCTACATTTTTTGGAGTTCATGGTGACAGTAGATGAGACTTGGGTACACCATTATGACCACGAATCCAAAATTGCCAGCATGCAATGCAAAACCCCGGGCTCCCCAACACCTGTCAAGCCGAGGGCGCAGAAATCTGCAGGAAAAGTGATGCTGACTGTTTTTTGGGACGGCAAATGTGTCCTTTTGAAAGATTATTTGCCTCGTGGCAACACAGTTAATGAACAGTACTATGCAGATCTTCTCACAAAACTAAGAAAGGTTGTGACCAGGAAACGAGGGATAACGCGCACTCAAAATCTTCCTTTGCTTCAAGACAACGCACCCTCTCACAAAGCACGGCTTGTGCAGCTAGCAGCCAACGATTTGAATATTGAAATTCTTCCACACCCACCATATTCTCCAGATTTGGCTCCATCAGACTTTTTTCTATTCCCAAATCTTAAAAAACAGCTAAAAGGAAATCATTTTGACAGCGATGAAGAGGTTATACTGGCATGTGATGACTGGTTTAGTTTGAAAAAATAGGGTGTTCTACTCCCAAGGTCTTTTCAAGGTCAAGCAGAGATGGCAGAAGTGTGTCAATTCAGACGGTGGCTATATTGAAAAGGAATAAACACTATACAAAATTTCAGCTCTCTGTGACATGTCCATCATGGTCAGGCCCAAGACTTATGTCAATCCCCTTGTATATGTGTGTGTATGTGTGTGTGCGCGCTCGTGTGTTTGTATGTTTGTTTATGAGTGAATGTGTGTATTAGGACTCTTGTAACAATATAATCTCTTCAGCTCTTGCAGGTAAAATGAAGATGAGAAGGAGAAAGAAGAGTGGAAAAAGAAGTATACAGAGAAAGGAAAAGGAAATATGAAGACAAAATGGAAGAAAGAAAAATGAGAAAGAAATGAAAGGAAAAAAAAAAAAAAAAAAAGAAGAAGAAATTGAAGGGGGGAAAGAGGAGAATAGACAGAAAGAAAGAAATAAAACAGACAGATAGAATGCAAGAAAGAATTAACAGAAAAATTTTCACTGGCATGAATTTAATTGTAGATCTCTTAGATATTCAAGAATCCAGGAATTGTTGCGTCAACATTCCTGGCCCAGACAATGATTCCAATTTAGCTTCTTACCTTTGCAGATTTTTCTACTGATAATGACCCACTTCCCGAACGGCCAGATTTTCGTCCGAGATACTTTAATTCTACAAAAGTACGCATGCTCTATGTTCCCACTAATTCTCGTCTGCCTTGCCTTTTCATCTTCCCATTTTAATGATATTTCAGGTCGTTTATTATCTTTAACTACAGCCTCTGCAAGTCTCGACTTGGCTAAAAAGAATCACCCTACTCTATTTTGTGGGACACACATAATGAGAAAAACACGGGGTATTACTTTGGCTAGGAATCTTTCGGACCATAAACACTGTTAGTACACATTTTACTAAGAGGCCAGGAAATCTGTGCCAGATATTTTCAAAAAGACGATGCGAGGAAAATAGAAATATGGTTCAAACTGGAAGTATTGATTCTCTCCAGAATGTTTCCATTAAGAAAATGTGAATTAAGGGACAAGACTTGTTTGCACAAACCAAAAACATAAAAATGTATCAAGGTGTTTTATTTTTGGAACTAGCAGCTAAAAAAATGTAATGCATGCATGTTCTGCACTTGTGAGAAAATGTAAATACCAAGAGGCATTGAGTATTCGGCGATTAAGGAATACAACGATAAACGGCCAAGGTAGTCACTTGGCAGATATTGCCTTAGTGGAGGGAAGTGTTAGAGACTTCACTTTACTAGGTTCAGCATCGAGAACTGGGGTGACTAGCTCCCTTCCTCGCGGCCTTTTCCTTTCCTAACTCGACAGCAAAGTCAGGTACCCATTTACAGCTTGGTAGACTGCAGCGTGTCGATACTGGTACGGTACCGTGAATCGAACACGGCACTTTCGCCGCTAGAGACCGACGCTCTAAACCACTATGCCAGTCGAGCGCTCAAAACATTGATAAATTCACATTGATAAATTCACATTGATAAATTCTCATTGATAATTGCCATTCCCTTCTTACAAGCCTTCAGGAGAATAGGAGTTATTACTGTAGTTGTGAGGGCTGCAGACAAGAATGCTGATTTTGTTTCGACGATAGCGCTGGATAATTTTCTCATTAATGAACCTTCGGCTTCCCAAGACGTATCCGCCTTAAATCCATGCCAAGCCCCTCTGTCATCGCTCCCAGTTTTTCCGTGTCTTCTTTATGCTTTCGTTTATATCTCCACTTCTCTTCTCCACGTCTTCTTCGACCTCTATTTACCTTCCTGCTTAAGAATGTGTTAATTTTTAATAACTTTTAGAAATGTGTTATTACATGGTAGACATGTTAAAAGGTAATAATGCCATTTAGGTAATTTCCTAATACTCGTCGCTGATCGCTCAGCAGTGAAAATGTGTATAATGTGTAAATTTCGTACAATTTAGAGTTACGGTTAGTATTAGGGTTAGGATTAGAGTCCTAATCCTAACCCTAACTCTAAATCGTACGAAACTATAAATATTATACACATATTCACTGCTGAGCGATCAGCGACGAGTATTAGGAAATTACCCCAATTTCTTTACCCTGATGAAATAAAGGTTTCGTTCATTCGTTCTTTGGTTTCTACCCTTTGGATTTCAGAACAAGGACTGCTTTGTAATGCTATCGACAGGGTGTGCTGCTGAGACCACACATCGCCAGCGTCTTCTTCTTATCTCCTGTTAATTTCTCCTGCCGTTGTGCCATCGACTCAAGCTTTGTCCTATTCATTTTCTGTCACGAGTTGTCCATGTGTTTCCAATCTGCCTCTCTTTTCCTAACGGTTCCAAAAACAAGGTAACCGCATTGTAAAGCTGTCATAAATGTTTCCTAAATATGTGTCCTATCCATCACCAGCGTCTTCTTCTCATCTCTTGTTCCACTGGCACTTGTCTGGTTCTTGTCATCAGTTCCACATTAGTGATCTTCTGATACCATTTCAAAACAAAAATGTTGGGTCAAGGTGTGGATGTTGTGTCAGTTATTACCACCAACAGCTTTGAACATGTAGGTGGTGCGTCACTTTTACATACCTTGTGTCTACCATCAATGACAAAACGCTCTTTTTGAAAACAGAAAATTGACAGCCACATTAGCAAAGCTTGCAACCAAATCTTTTCCTGCCTCCACAACTCGTGTTTGGTGAAACTCCAGTCTCACTGTGAAGCCCCAAAGACTGAAGTGCAGTAGTGTGTAGTGCCTGCCACACCAGCACGCTTCTATAGGGGCAACCTATGATTAGCAAAAAAAGGGCTCAGTACCTTCCAACTGAGATGTCTGCGCCGAATCCTTGTATGCCCGAGGTGACGGATGACGAGGTGATGTCACGTGTTGACCCTCGCTTCGACAGCGCAGACTACGCTGGCTTGGCCGCGTCCGCCGCATGGAAGATGACCGCGTCCCTGGGATATTTTCTGCAGACAACTGGCAAGTGGGCATGAGAGCGGCCGGGCCACTGCAGCTGAGGTTTGGGGATGTGTGCAAGGAAGAGGGACATGGGGGCGCTGGACATAGGAAGGTGAGGCTTCCCGGTTGCACTAGGTGGCAATGATCCCTGCGACGCCATCTAGGATTGGGCTGACTAGGGCTCTTTCAGAAAGCTAAAGAGAAGGGAACACGCCGAAAGAAAACATCGGACACACACAAAAAACAGGCCAAAGGGCTAGTCAACTTCTAGCGGGCTCATCATTCTCAGAATTCTCAGTCATGACTGAAGAAGCCTATTTACTTTAATCATGAATTTTTAATTTTTGTGTTTTCTGCGTAAAATCTCCCCATTTATTTTGAAAATCCTCCCACCATTCTCCATGCCCAAAACCTATAGTTTATTCGGCCTTACTTCAAGATGTGCTTAAGTTAAGAAGTGTCTTTTTCATTTTGTGTCTACTACATGAGAAAACACTGGTGAATGGCATTGCACTCATTATCATCGACATGCTTTCCTCTTTTTAAAAAACACCTCTCGTCCCGTTAATTAATTTCCATTGTTCTTTTTGGGAAAAAAAAATAAAATCCATGGGAAAAGAGATAAAAAATTTAAACAACAATTCTAGTTAGTAACACATTGCCCTCCGTTTAGTGGTAACCTCTTTAGATTACAAACTTGTTCGAGTATTGTGTACCCCTTTGTTGACACAACAAATTTTGTAAACATTGTCACACGTACCCAGTACTGGCGAGGAAATATTGAAGACCATGGCCATGGCACTAATTTTTCAAAACCGACCCGAGCCGTCATTTTACGCAAACCAATAAATTGAGCGTGGGGATGGGAGAAGGAAAATATAATCTGAGGCCTTCCCTAAATTCAACTGCTGCATTAATTTGTTCTAAAAATGTGTGTGACTTTTGCCGACTTGGCATAAAGCGTTTCGGACAAATTTGTCTCGAAGTAATTGGTTTTTTTTTTTTTTTTTTTTTTGTACTTTACTCGTTTGAGGCTTGCCAGGGGATGAGCTACGGGTCTTCAATTAGTTAGTATCGTCAGCTTGAGTTCTTATCTTGTGCACACCTCATAGTTCGTTCCATTTTTTCTTCTGTATCTGTTCGGTTACGTTCTGTCATTCAGTTCTTGTCTTCCGTTGTTTATAGTCTGAAAGAAATGATGTCCTTTTATTCCTTTAACTTAGTCGCTCCTATTCTTTTCCTGAGGTTATAGAGGTTTTCCCAGAGATTGGTGAGAGAGATGGAGAAGAGAGGGAAGAGAGCCCGTACCTATCCTATTAGGATGTCTTCCTCCCTGCACTAGGTTCCATTTCTAGTCGTCGTCGGCCCTTCAGAGATTGGCTAATGTTGTCCACCCACGCGTACTCTGGTCATCCCTGGCTCTTAGTTTCCCAAATTTGCCGTGTGTTGTTAGCCGATATTCTCTCCCTTCTATTTCTTTTACCATAACAACATTCAATAATAAGGACTACCTTTTAATGCTATTCAGGGGGAGGGAGCCGCCACTGGTGTAATGGCTACCGGCGTTGGTACTGGCGACCAGGTTTTCATGGTTCAAACCCGGGCTGTGGATGGTCAAGCGTTTGAAAGGGAATGTTTGACGACCGGAAATTTGATCTGAATAACCTGGACGGCTCCTGCACAGAAATTCCGTGTGTGGGATTGGGATGGGCGAAGCATTCTGATAGGTTGGAAGGAAAGTTCCACTGACCCCCCCCCCCCCCCCCCCCCCCCCCACCCCCCCCCCCCCCCCCCCCCCCCCCCCCCCCCCCCCCCCCCCCCCCACCCCCCCCCCCCCCCCCCCCCCCCCCCCCCCCCCCCCCCCCCCCCCCCCCCCCCCCCCCCCCCCCCCCCCCCCCCCCCCCCCCCCCCCCCCCCCCCCCCCCCCCCCCCCCCCCCCCCCCCCCCCCCCCCCCCCCCCTTGGCCCCCTGTCCCCCGACATTAAGTTTACCATCCCCCCCCCCCCAACTAATTCAATTATATCCCAAGGGAGTGTCCCATAAATACCATATAGGTAAATAATGTCTATCCGTGTTAAAGGATTAGCCCCCCTGTAAAAATTTAACCAACCTAGCATTTCCTCCCCCCCCCCACACTTTATTTTGATAATTATATGTCCAAATGGACAGTAAGACCAAGAACAATGGACGACTTAAGTTGAGGTTCTTCAGGACGACCCCTGGAAAGAAGTCATGCATGTCCATGGTCTCTGTGTAACAACCCCAAGTGTGTGGCGTCAGCCCGTATCGAAAGACTGATTACTTATGTTTTTTATAAGACATAGGGGTATAGCCCCCCCAAGGCATAATCAATTGCCATTCTCATGCTGGCATGAAAGAGGGTAATTCCCCCCCCCCCCTATCAGACCCCCCCCCCCCCCCGGTTTCCTCCGCAACATAAATTCCGTGTCACGATGAACAACAGAGCTGAAGGACTTGGGAAGTCATTCACCGTCAGTGCCAGTGTTACTCCGTCTCGACCCCCCCTTCGAGTGCATGCACCAGTCCCCCCATCTCCGAGACTTCCCCCCCCCCCCCCCCCCCCCCCCCCAGCCTAATCGCAATGACAATGTGCACACATTGGGCCCAAAAAAAAGAGTGGAAAGCTCGAGTTCTGCCCGCTGGAGTTTTTAAGGGAAGGAAAAAAAGAGGGATAAAGGAGAAAAAAGAGGACAGAGAAAGAAGAGCGTAGCAAAAGAGGGATAAAGAGAAAGGGAAAGGTTCAAAATGATATCTACGGGATACATTTTTCGCTGCGGGCCAAAATAGGAAAATTTTGTGTGAAATTACCTGTTTTAAATAATTCCAAAGGTTTATTTACCGATCTCAGAACATACTACTACTCGATATAACATTCAAAATGCACTTTTCGGGTACTACGCAGTTATTTGTTTTAGTACTCCTGATTGACGTACTTTCGTTTGAGTTGAGACCGTCATGGAGAATTATCGTTCTTTGTGTGTTCGGGAAAGGTTTGTGTTCATGACTCGTTGACCAAGTGGCCTCCAGTTCTATATCACAGCTTACTCCGTTGTTCGTTTAATTGCTCTGGAATATATTGCTATATGATGTAGTATCTATTTCTTATGATTGAAGTGGTGAATCAACTGTGAAGTGGTGAGTGACGGTGAAGGGTGATTGTTTGTGTCTCTTACAATACCTTATGACTTATGGCAAGTGACACGTACAATTTAATATCTAAAATTGGAAACACTGGCCTTTTTTTACCCTTCTCTCAACCCCATGTATAATATATATTTGCTTGGTGGTTTTTGTTTGGTTTTGTTTTGTTTATCTCGTTTTGTATTTGTGTTTTTGTTTTGGTTTTGTGTTTTGATTTTTTTTTTTTTAAGGCAAGCAAAATTGGTAATTTTGATTTGCCACTATTATTTACAATGATTTGACAGAGTTGATGTCACTTTCCAGTTATCGGCAGTTTATTCATATTATTTGGAATTGGAAAATAATATATATCCTAATTAAACCCATCAGAGTGTGACGGATTTACTCTTGGCAGAGCGGTAGATTAGAATTAGGTAGAAGGATAAGGATTGCACCTATTCAAGGGGTGGTTCATACGATATGTTCAGAAGGAGTTAGAAGAGGTAGAAAATAGTCGGAGAATCAATGATGCTGCGTTTACGCAGGGCAAATTGTTAACTTTATATCTGATGTCGGCCCGACTTTTTTAGGAAAAATTAAGCAATTATTAATTTCAGCTTCGGTTCAAGGCCCCACCCCCTGGATGTACTCAGCGAAATGCTTCTTATTATGGTATAGGCTCTGTTTTAAGAGTGGTAATTTAGTAAAATATGACCGAGAGAGCAAACCATGCACTAACTACAACAATTCAAATTTGATATTAAATCGAAGTTTATAATTTGTATTTAAATAATAATCACTTTCATAGGTTTTAAACAAAGTTTTTTAAAAATTTGAATAATTATTTATCAGGAGTGATAGGAGAAAATTATTTATCACTGTTGTGAAGGAAATGGATGTTTGAAAAGGAGGTCACTGTAGGTCGGTTACTTTGATATCAGTGAAGGTGGACGATTCTTCTGCTCATTTCTGATGGTTGGGTTTGTGTAAAATAAAACTGGATCGGCAGATTTACGCTAGTGGCGTGGTTTCAAGGTTGAAGGACGCAGCTCGGGCCAAGGAGTCGGGAGGTGTCAGGGTTGTGTCATCAAAGATGGTCACGACGTCATTAAAGCCCCGTTCTGATTGAATGGTATCTGAGCCCCCTTCTTCCGACCTTCAGGCCACTAGTCTGTGGGTACCCTTCTTGTTCTAGAGTTAGTACCCTTCAACTGGTCCACCCAAACTAGTTGGGGGTTTGTGGGTAAAAAGAATAGATGAGAAAAGAGAGAGAGAGAGATTAGGAGCAAAGGCAAAAAATACCCGTTCTCTAAAGTATTGAGTTCTACATACCCTTGCGGCAGAACCACATAGTTAGCGGTGTTTTTGAGTTGTGTTATGTGTTCCCTATACTTCTATTCCACCCATGTCCCATCTACCATCAGAATTTACCCTTCGATTGAAAATTTGATGAAGAATTAATGGAAAAAAATTTACCTTTAAAAATATCCACAACCACTCCAGAATTACCACCCCTTAATAATGACCTTAGCTATCGCAGAGACTCAAATACAAAAAACGTTTCACCCCGACAGGGGAAGGGGGGATACTCCTTTTTGAGGACAGCCACAGTAAAAGTCGTTGGACGGAGGGGGGGTGGAAGGGAAAAGAAAGGAGAGATTCAAGAGTTCTTAGAAGATAAGAGAATTATTAAGGGGGGGGGGACCAAAGAGGGAAGGGGGGGGAATATGACATGAAAGGGGGACTCAAACGTTTTTCGTTATTAGACCATTCTATTTCCTTTACCAGTTTTTATAAATGCTTGAAAAAAAAAAAATGGGCTTGTTGATATTTTACTTAATTTATCACAGTTAATCAGTCGTTTTAATAGTTTTATAGTCGTATTGTATGAGAAGTTGATAGAGTAGACATATTTACTGTCTAGAATAATATGTTTACCTTTGTAGATGTACCTTTTTTACTTTTACAGACTACACTGTGTTGATCCATTTGTGGAAAAAAAAAAATGATTTCCAATGGTGAACAATCTGTCTGAAAAAAAAAATGTTTCACTGAATCCATTATAAAGCTATTCCACCTTAATCCCATGAAGCCAAAATGTTCACCTTTTTCTTGGGTACTTAGATAGAATATTATGTAAGAAATATGTTTTCAATCCGGATTTTAACATCTACGATGGTATTTTGGAAGAATTGCGCAAATTTGTTTTTGATGCCCTGATAACCCATTATCTCACGAATTTCATGATGAAACCTTCTGTCTCCACTTAGTTTTTTTAAATAGTGAACACAATGAGTGTTTTTTGCAGAGAAATTTAAATAGGGTATTGGAACAATTAACTGCTACCAACATATGTTATGCATTAGAAATCAACATAGTATGGAATTCTTTCTTGCATCGCTGTTATCCGTAGCATTACCCCTGCTTGCTTGCACTCGAAAAACTGCATAGACTCCTTACCAAGTACTTTGGGGGGGACTACGAACCTTTGTGCTTTTAGTTTGTCTCTTTTTAAGAAAGAAAAACAAGAATTTTAGCAATAGCAATCCTTTACTGACAGAGTCGCAAGTAGACTTTGTATAGCAATTTAATTGCACTGCGTAAGGTGAAGTATAATAATATCCAAAGAAAACTTAAAGAAACCTACAAATTAATATTTAAATATCAAAGCAGATCCCCCTTTTACACACATCCCTTGCTGTAATGGGGGATGGGGGTTCATTCGGGGGGTTTGAATGGGGGGGTATCTCTCATCTGAAAAAATCTATCTCATTCTTTCATGCTTCACATGATGGGAGACTACAAACCATCTCTTGGACATCCACTTGCAACTTTGCACATTTATTAATAATCGACAATGTCACTATATATAAAATTAGTTCACATGTTAACTGGGCATTTAATTATTGAAATATCTATAATTAGAAAATTGTTACAACTCTTACGCCCAATCTTGGCTCACAATGTTCTTGCGTCTCGAGAAGCAGGTTCTTTAAGGCAACACACTAGGCAGGATGAGTGCCTTTGTTATTCTTCAAGTTTCTTATTTGGGGGTCGTTATGTTAACAATGAATTCCCACTATGACTCCGTGTTCTCATTTTCCTCAGATCTCGGTTTTCCTTATTAAAATTATAGAGTTTTCCTTGGCTGTTTAAGTCCTTCCAGGTGCTCCAATAAAGTCCGGTCTAATAAAATGGAATTATGATTCTAACTCTGGCAGTCTGGGGGTCCTCTTGGCAAGCGATTCTCACAGTGAACTAGGGTTGCAAAAAGATCAGGTTATATTGCTTGTCTTGCCCCGCATTTGTTTGTTACGATGCTAAGCAGAGCTCCAATCGTTTCAAACATGCGTGTTTTGTTTGGTAATTCAAAATTATTTCCGACTGAAATTTTGTGCGTGATGCAAAAGGTCACGTCACCCATATATGGAAGTGACAAGTCCGTACACTCTCTCATCAATGTGTTCAAATGTAACACTGTCATAAAATTAACCGTGATACAACGTTAAAATATCTCCAATGATACAACGTAGAGATAAAAACTAATGCTTAAGCTACTATAATACATGATCGCCCACGCCGCGGGTCATCACCCGCCATGGAAAGTAAATTGTTAGACGTGAAGGCAAAACGTTACCCTTGGAACGGGATGAGAACGAAGATCAAAAGGAAAAAATATGACTGAACGCGTGCTTGAAACTAGCAAGGCTAAAAGACGCAATTGGTGGGGAAAGGAGGAAAAAGTCACGTCCCCCAAGTTGACATAAGGTAAAGAAATCGACAAAAGGGACCTTAGCTATTATACGCAACAGTCATTTCTTGGACGCTTTTGCGATAACTTAGTCCGTTTATTTGAATTCAGCGGCAAACGCAGTATAGAAGATGCTAGACATATTTCGGAAAACCAACTAACCTTGAAAAGTAACTTTTTCTTAATAATGATGTTAGGAATATAAAACCTAGCTGGCCGGATGGCCCATCTTGAGCAGTGAAATAATATGCTTTCATTTATACAGACGGACAGATAATAAGAAAGATATTGACAAAAGACTGTGTTGTTCATATCAGCGAGCATCTGCATTGAAACAAAAATGTCCCTAATTTTCAAAAAACTGCAGCCTTGAGACTCAAGCGCTCAAATCTAGTTGGTATGAAAGAGAGGGGATGGGCTAATGAACTGTGGCTAAAAATAACTTTAAAGGCAAAATTGTGTTTTTTTGTGTGAAACGCAAGTAGAGACAGACGGACCAACAGATAATAAGGCATACTTGACTGAGATATGACTGAAATGACTTTTTGGTAGGAGGTTTGAATTGGAAAAGGAAAAAAGGCGGTGATTGGCCATAGATGAATATATTATCGGCGCTCAGAAGCGCATTTTTGCCATTCGTTATAAGTTGTCCTAGTAGACACAGTGTATTATTTAGTGGTGTAATTCCCAGAAGCTAATTGAAATATTTAGAGGGACGCCATACTAAAGCCAGCAGCTCAGCTGAGTTTTGCTAGCAATTAACTGTGTTCTATATTTATAATTCTGAACTGTGAGTTTTTATTTGGCATTAAGGTGGTGTCAAATGAGGTGTTGAATATTACAAGAGTGAACCCGTGCAGTTTATATCTTGGCAGAGCAGCCGTATATTGCCCCCAAGCACGGAGAGGTGGGGCCACCATATTCCAGCACCAGAACTACTCATTCCAGATACGTGAGCGTCTGGCCTGCTGGAGATTCACAAACTTAAATTCTAACACCCATTATAATATCATCAATAAATGGACAATGTGTAGTCGCCATAGACAGGGAGTGATGAGGTCACCCCAACAGCACATCCATTAAACATTCTCCCAGGAAAATTACAACCATAAACAGTAGTAATATCATACCCTAGAATTTTAACGTAGCCACATTCATTAGAAAAAAAAAAGATAGGTGTGAGGTCGTAGTGGTAGCAAGAAGGGCCTTCTGACAATTCACAACCACACTTATCTCAGGAGCCTTCACAGCTGACCTCATACATCACACTAAGAAATATCTCAATCAGACAATACCATCAATTCCACTACATATATTGGGGTCTCTGGTCCCGGGATAATTAGCCTATCAATAATATTAGGATCTCCTGGGGGGGGGGGGGGGGGGAATTAGATTAGGGGAACACATTATAAAAATTAAAAGTGTCTCTTAAAATTAAAAGTGAAAATAAAAGTTGGTGAATCTTCACAGCCAGTGGTAGTTAATTGATTAATTAATTAATTAGAATTATTTTAGACTAGAGTAATTAGATTACTTTAGTGGTTGGAAATTTTATCTTGCACATTGCTAGATTTGTTTAAAAAGTATGGCGGAGCTGGCCAAATTCAGATCAGCTGCTGTGCTAACGGCAAAGGAGATGGGAATGGATGGTCAGATTTTAATTCAATATGTAACGGCTGAATGTGATAAATATATTGAAAGAGAAGAAAGAAGATTAGAAAAAGAGGCTGAAAGAAAATTAGAGTCTGAAAGGTTGGCTGAAGAGAAGAAGTTAGAGGCTGAGACTACGAGGCTGCAGATTGAGGCTGACAAGGAGGCTAAAGCATTGGAGGCAGAAGAAAAACGACAGCAAAGGGAAGCAGAAGAAAAAAGATTGACTGCCGAAAGGGAGGCAGAAGATAAAAGATTGACTGCCGAAAGGGAGGCAGAAGATAGAAGGTTGCAAAGGGAGCACGAATTACGACTAAGGGAGCTGGAGCTACAAGGCCAGGCTCCTGAAAATGGTGCCAGCCCTTTTGCCTCAGATGCTACGCCCAGTCTGGGAGCCTCAACATCAGCTATGGGGTTTCATTTAGACCATTTTGTTGAAAAAGACGATGACATAGAGGGGTACCTAGGACGTTTTGAGTTATTAGCTACTACATATGGGTTAGAGAGAGAGAGGTGGAGTTTAAAGTTATCACAGGGACTGAGAGGCACTTCTTATGAAGTCTTCGCAAAAATGAACAGAGAAGACCAAGACAATTATGACATGTTAAAGCAGGCTTTGTTATTGAGGTACGAAAAAAATGGTGAATTTTATCGTAAGAAATTTAGAAATGCCAAACTGTTGTCTGGGGAGACATACCACCAATTCTCTGCCAGACTGGAAACCTATTTGGAGAAATGGACTGCTCTGGGGAAGACCCAAGATCTTAAAGAGATGATCATGATTGAGCAATTGAGAGAGTCCATGGCTCCAGACATGAGAAAATTTCTCATGGAACAAGGTGCAGAGAAGTTGGGGGAGGTTTTAAATGTCGCTGAAAGGTATCAGGCAGCCCAGGCAGAGGTAAGTGGTGCTAAAAAGAAGCACATAGACAATTTTAAAGCTCCACAGCAATTTAATAAATTTGATAATAGAGAACAGGGAAATAAAGGTAGGACAAACTTTGAACGGCCAAGAAATGACTACCGAGACAGAAACTCACAGTTCAATGACCAAAAATCCAATGAAAGAAAACCGTTTAACCAAGGAAAAAGATGGTGTAAATGGTGCAAGAAAGATAACCATAACACCGAATTTTGTAGAAGGAAACCTTCAAACATTGCTGCAATGTTTGAAGTCGGGGACTCAAAGATTAAAGGTTAATCCTAAGGGACAGCAGGAACCTTATCACCCCCCAGTTTGTGAGGATGTTATTTGTAATGGGGTCACCATAAGGTGCCTTTATGATACAGGTTTGGATTATGATTCAGTTGTGAAGTCTAGCCTAGTGGACCCAAGTCAGTATACCACAGAAACAGTGGAAATACAAGGGGCAACTAAGGACATACCACTCATGACACTTCCCATCGCAAGGATAACGGTGAAAACTCGCTATGTGGAAGGAGAAATCAGAGCAGCAGTGATAGATGAACCAATCTACCCTCTGATATTGGGGTGTAGATACGTCTTCTTGGGGAATCCCGAGAGACCTGTGATCATGGCGACAGTGCAGACCAGGTCACAGAAGAAGGAGGAAGAAGGTGAACCTATAAATGCTCATCCAGAGGAGATGAGGAAGGCGCAGGCTGAGGATAGGACACTCAAGCCATGTTTTAAAAAATTGCCCAAATGCCACACACCTCCGAGCAAGGGGGAATATTTTATGAAGAACAAACTATTATACAGGAAGGCCGGAACTGGAACAAATGGTCACAACCAGCTGGTTCTTCCCACTTCATATAGGGATAAAGTGATGGAACTCGGGCATGCGATTCCCTTCAGTGGTCACATGGGGATCAGCGCCACAGGACAGCGTATAGCTTGTCATTACTTCTGGCCAGGGATAACGGAGGATATAAAAAGATATGTCAAATCCTGCCCAGAATGTCAAAGGGTAGCTCCAAAGCATTGGACTGCTCCTGCAACTCTAGGGGAAATGCCCATAGTGGGAACACCTTTTGAGAGGGTTGCAGTGGATATTGTGGGACCTCTCACTCGGACCAAGAGGAGGAACAGTTACATCCTTACTCTGGTGGACACTTGTTCTATGTGGGGAGAGGCGGTAGCCCTGCCATCAATTGATTCAAAACATGTAGCAGAGGCACTACTTACAATATTTACCCGATTAGGATTCCCGCATCAAATCTTGACGGATAATGGCTCTCAGTTCAAGGGGAAACTAACGGAAGAAGTTTTTAAGCTATTTCAAGCCAGACACTTTCATTGTAGTCCGTACCATCCGCAAGGGAACGGCCAGGTAGAGAGGTTCAACGGGACTCTCATTTCTATCCTGAGAAAGCTGGCACACGAAAAAACCGGATCTGTGGGATCAATTCCTGCCCGCCGCATTGTTTGCGTATCGGGAGGTACCACATAGTTCAACCGGGATGGCTCCCGCAACTCTGCTATTTGGGAGGCCAATAAAAGGTCCATTAGAAGCCTATTAAGGACCTGGACAGATGAGAAGGCGGAAGAGACTGTTACCTCATCTTATCAATACGTGAACGAACTGACCACTCGTTTGAAAGCTGGATGGAAACTGGCAAATGATAATTTGAAACAAGCCAGGAAGAAACATGCAGCATATTTTAATAGGAAGGCAAAGGACAGAGAACTAGCTGTGGGAGAGAAGGTGCTGCTTCTACTACCCGGTAGCCAGAATAAATTACAAATTGGATGGCAAGGTCCATATACGGTTCTAGAGAAGGTGTCTAGAACAAACTATAAAATTGACAAAAAGGGGGAAGGAGAAAGTTTATCATGTAAACCTGTTAAAGAAGTATCTGGACAGACCACTCCAGGAAAGCACCCCCTTACTGACCTTAGCTATCGCAACTCAAATGCAAAAGGAACCACTCACCTCACATGAATACCCATTATATCCTTGTGAAACAGCAGCACAGGTAAAAGTCAGTAAGCACCTGACTAAAAACCAGAGGGAGAGAGTTCAACAGGTTCTGGAGGAACATACAGATGTATTAACAGATAAACCAGGCCATACAAATTTGCTACAGTATGACATGAAACTGGTAGACTCAAACCCAATCTGTATGAGAGCCTATTCTATTCCGTTCGCGAAGGAGAAGGCATTGAAGGAAGAAATAGATTATTTGTTGAAGGAGGGGATTATTTCACACAGTGAATCATCTTTTAGCTCTAGTGTCGTTTTGTTGAGAAAACCGTCTGGGGAACACAGACTGTGCATAGATTACAGGAAACTGAATGCTGTCACAGAAGGACAAGTGGATCCATTACCAGACACAAAACAGTTATTTGCCAGACTGAACAAGGCAAAATACTTTTCAAAGGTGGATCTTAGTAAAGGCTATTACCAGATCCCAGTGAAGCCTGAAGTGAGACCTTATTTGGCTTTTAGCACTTCGGATTGACATTATGAATTCAATATGCTACCATTCGGACTGAAAAATGCTCCGAGTGTATTTTCAAGGATGATGCGCAAATTGTTGGATCCCCTGAATAACCCATGTATCACGAATTTCATGGATGATATTCTAGTCGCCACAGAGACATTTGAAGAACACATTGAAGCTCTAGAAATGTTATTTAATAGGCTTAGGGAGGCGAACTTAACTGCTAGGCCAACAAAATGTTGTATTGGATGCAAAGAGTTGGAATTCTTGGGACACACTGTATATCAGGGTAACATGACCCCTGACACCAAGAACTTGGAAAAACTGCAGAGAGCACCTAGACCACAAACAAAAAAGGACGTGCGATCATTCGTGTCGTTATGCGGATTTTACCAAAAATATATCAAAGATTTTAACTCTATTTGTGCTCCTCTGACTGATCTGACTCGCAAGGGACTTCCAGATAAAATTAATTGGACTGCGCAAAGTGAATTAGCGTTCCAAGACTTAAAGGAAAAAACTCACTAGCAAGCCTATTCTCAAACTGCCGGATTTGACACAGGACTTTGTCTTAAGAACCGATGCCAGTAATGTAGGACTCGGAGCAACTTTGTTGCAAAGATCATCTTCACCTGATGGGGAACTGAAACCAGTCGCTTATGCAAGCCGCAAATTGAATAAGGCGGAACAAGGATACTCCACAAGCGAAAAAGAATGTTTAGCGTTAATCTGGGCAATAAAGAAGTTTCAAATCTATCTATATGGTAGGACTTTTGTGGTCGAGACGGATCATCAGCCTCTCGTATTCTTATCTCAGGCTAAGCATGAAAACGCAAGATTGCTGAGGTGGTCTTTATTGCTTCAACCTTATCAGTTTAGTATCCAATATATCCCAGGCAAATTGAATGTCGGTGCAGATTTCCTCAGTCGGCACCCCTGTGATCAAAATTAGAGTAATGGCAGGCGTGAGGAGAGATTTTATCTATGTGTATCACTGGTTTTAGAACTTGTCGTAGGCATGTTTTCAAGTGGGGAGATGTGTCATAAAATTAACCGTGATACAACGTTAAAATATCTCCAATGATACAACGTAGGGATAAAAACTAATGCGTAAGCTACTATAATACATGATCGCCCACGCCGCGGGTCATCACCCGCCATGGAAAGTAAATTGTTAGACGTGAAGGCAAAACGTTACCCTTGGAACGGGATGAGAACGAAGATCAAAAGGAAAAAATATGACTGAACGCGTGCTTGAAACTAGCAAGGCTAAAAGACGCAATTGGTGGGGAAAGGAGGAAAAAGTCACGTCCCCCAAGTTGACATAAGGTAAAGAAATCGACAAAAGGGACCTTAGCTATTATACGCAACAGTCATTTCTTGGACGCTTTTGCGATAACTTAGTCCGTTTATTTGAATTCAGCGGCAAACGCAGTATAGAAGATGCTAGACATATTTCGGAAAACCAACTAACCTTGAAAAGTAACTTTTTCTTAATAATGATGTTAGGAATATAAAACCTAGCTGGCCGGATGGCCCATCTTGAGCAGTGAAATAATATGCTTTCATTTATACAGACGGACAGATAATAAGAAAGATATTGACAAAAGACTGTGTTGTTCATATCAGCGAGCATCTGCATTGAAACAAAAATGTCCCTAATTTTCAAAAAACTGCAGCCTTGAGACTCAAGCGCTCAAATCTAGTTGGTATGAAAGAGAGGGGATGGGCTGGTGAACTGTGGCTAAAAATAACTTTAAAGGCAAAATTGTGTAGGGGAAGGCGGAGTTGGTTCAAAAAACAAGTGTGTGTTTTTTTTTTGTGAAACGCAAGTAGAGACAGACGGACCAACAGATAATAAGGCATACTTGACTGAGGTATGACTGAAATGACTTTTTGGTAGGAGGTTTGAATTGGAAAAGGAAAAAAGGCGGTGATTGGCCATAGATGTATATATTATCGGCGCTCAGACGCGCATTTTTGCCATTCGTTATAAGTTGTCCTAGTAGACACAGTGTATTATTTAGTGGTGTAATTCCCAGAAGCTAATTGAAATATTTAGAGGGACGCCATACTAAAGCCAGCAGCTCAGCTGAGTTTTGCTAGCAATTAACTGTGTTCTATATTCATAATTCTGAACTGTGAGTTTTTATTTGGCACCAAGGTGGTGTCAAATGAGGTGTTGAATATTACAAGAGTGGACCCGTGCAGTTTATATCTTGGCAGAGCAGCCTTATATTGCCCCCAAGCACGGAGAGGTGGGGCCACCATATTCCAGCACCAGAACTACTCATTCCAGATACGTGAGCGTCTGGCCTGCTGGAGATTCACAAACTTAAATTCTAACACCCAGTATAATATCATCAATAAATGGACAATGTGTAGTCGCCATAGACAGGGAGTGATGAGGTCACCCCAACAGCACATCCATTAAACATTCTCCCAGGAAAATTACAACCATAAACAGTAGTAATATTAACTAGTATTGTAAAATACATATGTACACTTCTTTCATTTATTATGCCATATATTCATGCATTTCATTAATAATTGCAAAACCTTTCATATGTTCTGACCAAAATAAAACCTTGGTTCAGAACAAATAAATTTAAAGAAAATTAATTATCAAAAATTTTACACAACTTGAGTTAGTTCAGTGTGTCATAACATTTTATTAATATTATTAGACTTATTAAATATCTGTGTGTGTGTGTATGCAAACTACCACAACACATTACATATCATACCCTAGAATTTTAACGTAGCCACATTCATTAGAAAAAAAAAAGATAGGTGTGAGGTCGTAGTGGTAGCAAGAAGGGCCTTCTGACAATTCACAACCACACTTATCTCAGGAGCCTTCACAGCTGACCTCATACATCACACTAAGAAATATCTCAATCAGACAATACCATCAATTCCACTACAAACACCTTACTTTTATCTAAAGTAATTTGTTTTGCAAAAGTCAGACCGGAAACGATTGTGTCATTCATGTCTGTCCAAGATGTGTCGCACAGACAAGTAATCTCTTTATCCGTCGCTTGTGCACACAAAATCCGTATGCTGGCGAGTAATTTTATCGCTTCGCACGGCCCGAGCAAACAAAACCATGCAAAAACTGACCCGACCGATATGGGTTTTACCCATATGGGTTTTGTCAATTTGATGTTACATTTTTTGACTGCAAGCTATAAACTCCTTGAAAAATAATTTTTAGGTTTTTAGTGCATTAAAAGCGTGTGCTTAAAATATTTTTTAAAATATTTTAATTTTCTTCTTTTAAATGTTAGAAAAATTATGATATACTAAAACATAAACAATAATTTTACTTATTGTAAATCTGGTCTAAAGTTTCTTAAGCGATCCATTTCTTTTTTAGCGTCAATATTACATGGCTTTGTGCCTGTTAATTTGGTGCAATCAATTTCTTCAATTTGAAGGCCATCTAGAGATCGAACTCGACTTTCCCTTGATTCATAATTTTATAATTTGGATTGTTTCCCTTGATTTTGCTAGACACTTGTTTGAGTACTGTCCTGTTTTACGAAAAAAAATAAAGGACACCACGTACTCTTGAATTTTTAATTAACTTGATTATGGCACCTGATTTGTTTACAATTCTTTACGGAAAACTTTAATTACTCATAATGTCATAATTACAATATTAAATTATTAAATAATTGACAGATTATTGTATTGTCATCGGGAATACACAACTATGCCAAGTTTCAGAGGTATTGCTCATCTGGAAGAAATTGAAACATTGATTGCAAGATTTGAAAGTGACATGAAAGTGACATGAAAGGGACATACTAGTGCAGTTAAATAAAAGCGTGTAAAAAAGTCGCCCTACACTAGTTTGAATTATTTTTGGGAGGGTTAAATTAGACCTGACAATGTATGGACATTAATTACTTCTGGTTTAAAATAAAACACACCAAAAAAATAGTTAATTTCATCTCTATACATTTAGTATGATAACATTGGTTTTTAAATTTAAAATGAAATATACAAGAAACGGGAGCAGTAGGGCAGTCAGGATTTTCTGTGCGCCAGCTTTTTTATTACAAGCTTTTCTTTAACTTGCAACGTAGTCACCTTCAAATCTTGCAATCGATTTTTCAATCACTTCCAGATGCGCAAAAGCTCTGAAACTTGGCATAGTTGTGTATTCTCGATGACAATGTAATAATCAGTAGTACAAATAATAAAATGAATAACATTAAAATTAATATTAATTGTGTGTGTGTGTGTGTGTTTGTGTTTGTGTGTGTGTGTGTGTGTGTGTGTGTGTGTGTGTGTGTGTGTGTGTGTGTGTGTGTGTGTGTGTGTGTGTGTGTGTGTGTGTGTGTGTGTGTGTGTGTGTGTGTGTGTGTGTGTATTGTTTCATCAGTGAAATGGGCGATAACTGCAAATAATCTAGGTGTATTCTTTCCGACAAGATTGTTTTTCTTGAGAGAAATATTGACACTTCTTCTCCCTTCCCCCCTCCACACACACACACACGCTATCGCACGCGCGTGCACAGACATACACGCAACCGACAACTACATTTAAAAAAATGTAATTTACAACTCTTATCAAAATTTAAAAAAAAAATAAAAAATTAACTTTCCGTGTAATATACTGACTGAATAATGAAATCCGCCTCCTGTGCTCTGGACTCGTGTATCGCAAACTGATAATGTCATTAGCGGATCGATTACATTTGACTTAAATGTACAAACAACAACAAAATAACACTAAAAAGAAGAAAATAAAAAAAATAGAAAATGATATTTTAAACACAGGCTTTTAATGCACTAACAAGCCACAAATAATTTTTCACGGAGTTTATAGCTTGCAGTAAAAAAAATGTAACATTAAATTGACAAAAAGCCTGGGGCGCTGATTCTACATAAAAATAACTTCTGCTTTATACTTCACTAGACACTTATGGATAAAATATATGATAAGCGCTTAAGCGCCCCACGCTTTTTGTCAATTTGATGTTACATTTTTTTACTGCAAGCTATAAACTCCGTGAAAAATTATTTGTGGCTTTTTAGTGCATTAAAATTCATTCATTCATAACCCTCCACTCCCAAAGGAGCATAGGCCTTCAACAAACACATGCCAAGTCCTCTTGTCACGTGCCATCATCTCAAGTTCTTTCCACGTTCTCCTTATCATTTTCACCTCTGTTTCCAGCTCTCTTCTCCATGTGCTT
The DNA here is from genome assembly GCA_024509875.1 of Oreohelix idahoensis. Taxonomy (NCBI): domain Eukaryota; kingdom Metazoa; phylum Mollusca; class Gastropoda; order Stylommatophora; family Oreohelicidae; genus Oreohelix; species Oreohelix idahoensis. The sequence goes on from JAMPIV010009253.1 coordinate 71,809, forward strand.
CTTGGTCTACCTCTGCTTCTCTTGCCCTGGGGGTTCCAGAACAAGGACTGCCTTGTAATGCTATCAACAGGTTTCCTCAGTGTGTGTCCTATCCATCGCCATCGTCTTCTTCTCATCTCTTGTTCCACTGGCACTTGTCTAGTTCTTGCCATCAGTTCCACGTTGGTAACCTTGTCATACCATTTTAATCCCTCTATTCTACGCAAGCACCCATTTATGAAAGTCTGTAGCTTTTTGGTAGTTGTCTTTGTTGTTCTCCATGTCTCAGAGCCATACAATAGGACTGACTTCACATTTGAGTTGAAGATTCTTATTTTCGTGTTGGATCCGATTTCTCTTGATCTCCATATATTTCCCAATGCAATGAAAGCTCCTCTTGCTTTTTGTATTCTTATTTTGATATCACTGTCTGTCCCTCCAACTTTGTCTATATTGCTGCCAAGATATGTGTACGATTCTACATCTTGTATTGGTGTTTCTTCAAGTTCAACCCGATTATCATTACCTGCATTTATTCTCATTATCTTTGTCTTTTCCCTGTGTATTTTCAGACCCAATTGCTGTGACCTATCATCGGTATGGAGTGCATTAAAAGCCTGTGTTTAAATTTTTTTATTTTTTTTATTCTAGCTACTTGTAAAATCTTGCTACTACACGGCTCCGTGATCCAAGTCCAGGCTCCATGATCCAAATCCAGGCTCCGTGATCCAAGTCCAGACTCCAATATCCAAGTGCAGGCTCCGTGATCCAAGTCCAGGCTCCATGATCCAAGTCCAGGCTCCGTGATCCAAGTCCAGACTCCAATATCCACGTCTAGGCTCCGTGATCCAAGTCCATGCTCCGTCGATTGCCCTGCTTATGAGGACGTCGTCGTGCTAATTGATAGCCACTAGTAGTTCTTTTAAGAGAGTAAATTTTATTGACGCTGCACTAAAGTTCAGGCGTAGATTTCCTTCCCCTCTCTCTCTCTCTCTCTCTCTCTCTGTCTCTCTCTCTCTCTGTCTCTCTCTCTCTCTCTCTCTCTCTCTCGCCAACTGGCAATTCCGCTCAGATATAACCGAGGCTTGTGTGGTTGAAAGAAGCGAGTCACGCCAAAAGAAATCAAACGCTGTTAGAAAAACAAATAGTCTGTAGATCGAGTGAAATTTGTAGGCCTACAAGTTATCTGTAAACTGCGTGAATCTTCAAAATAACAAGTAGAAATTGCTTATTCTTGGGACAGGTATGTAGCCTTTTTTCGGAAATCCACGGGTGCCGGACTTTTCGGTTTTCAGATGTTGCCAAAATCGCGTTTGAAAAGTAGCCCAAATTAGATCATATCGTCCAAACTAATTTGTACCAATAGCTAAAAGTAAGAAATCGCCCAAATTATGATCGACTAGTAGCCCAAAGAAACCTTTGCTTTTCAGAATATTTCGGTTTTCGGGTGTTCGGATAAAAAGGTTATATACCTGTAATTTTGGCATCAGTACAAAACGAAAGGTGAGGAAAACACGGTGCTCAGAACACACCGTGAGGAACCCAGGTGATACCATTATACAGCAGTTGTTGTTCTGGAACTCCCCGGGTTAGGATAAATAGGGAGAAACCAAATAAATACATGTAGAAGGAAAGATGAGACAAATACTGAAGGGATAAAGAGGGCGTGCATTGACTTTGAACAGACAGCATGCGACAGGAATTTCTGTAACGCCTATGCTTCGCATGCCCCGTGTAGTTCCTGCAAGTCTCTGATGAGACCAGGGCCGGATTGAAGCTAACTGTTGCCCTAAGCACAGCCCAACAATGGTTCTCCCCTCGACCTACCATTGCTCAACTGACAAGACATTAAGACTCAATAGGAGCTGAAGGTGAAATAAGAGATTGAAAAATTCAGTTTTCTTCCGGGCCAGACCCCACAACTATTTTAAATAAAAACTTTTTTAAATTTTTAACACCAAATAGAGTGAGCAATATAAGCAAATTATTTACTTATAACTAGGTAATTTGGGCTACTTTTCAAACGCGATTTTGGCAACATCTGAAAACCGAAAAGTCCGGCACCCGTGGATTTCCGAAAAAAGGCTACATACCTGTCCCAAGAATAAGCAATTTCTACTTGTTATTTTGAAGATTCACGCAGTTTACAGATAACTTGTAGGCCTACAAATTTCACTCGATCTACAGACTATTTGTTTTTCTAACAGCGTTTGATTTCTTTTGGCGTGACTCGCTTCTTTCAACCACACAAGCCTCGGTTATATCTGAGCGGAATTGCCAGTTGGCGAGAGAGAGAGAGAGAGAGAGAGAGAGAGAGAGAGACAGAGACAGAGAGAGAGAGAGAGAGAGAGAGGGGGGGAGGAAATCTACGCCTGAACTTTAGTGCAGCGTCAATAAAATTTACTCTCTTAAAAGAACTACTAGTGGCTATCAATTAGCACGACGACGTCCTCATAAGCAGGGCAATCGACGGAGCATGGACTTGAATCACGGAGCCTAGACGTAGATATTGGAGTCTGGACTTGGATCACGGAGCCTGGACTTGGATCATGGAGCCTGGACTTGGATCACGGAGCCTGCACTTGGATATTGGAGTCTGGACTTGGATCACGGAGCCTGGATTTGGATCATGGAGCCTGGACTTGGATCACGGAGCCGTGTAGTAGCAAGATTTTACAAGTAGCTAGAATAAAAAAAATAAAAAAATTTAAACACAGGCTTTTAATGCACTCCATACCGATGTAATCACCCAGTCGAAGGTAAACGGAGAAGAGGAAGGCAAAGAAAATCCTGGGCTGATAACATCAAAGAATGGGCAGGACACGGTTTCTCCACACTTGTACGCATTGCTGAGAATAGAGAGCAGTGGAGGACCCTGTCTGCTGATGCTTCCACCATGGCACCCCTACGACCCATGACGGGTTATGGGTTGAGATGAGATGAGATGAACTAGGGAAACACGGCAGATAAGGGCAATTACAAAAAATTCGACTGAAGTCGAATGTGGCAGTGAGAGAGTGAAGAGTTAAGGGCATGGTAGCTAGGGGAAAAACTCCCCTTCCCTTAATGCTCTAAGCACGTGCTTATTTTGCTTAATGGTTAATCCAGCCCTGGATGAGACAAAGAAAGAATACTTTTACAACTCCCTCATGCAAGGTGACGAATATGAGGCGGTCAATGACGCTGGCAAACACGTCATGTAAAACACAATAGCTACAGAAGCCATTGCTGGAAGAGGATATGGGTGTTTAGTACAATGGTGGCCCATGATACATAGGAGAAAAAAGGAAATGATGATGAAGTGTTAGATATTGAGTTGAAGGGTAGTGAGTTTGACTGTTACGACACGATTTGCTCCGTCATATGTTTTGTGCGAATGTCGTGTACGGTTCTTTGGTATAAGATCATAAATGCATCTTGATGTAATTACCCTTTCTGGCATACAAACTGGAACATGGTATAGTTGTAAACGACCACTTGGAATGACGATATATAACATTTATTTGAACATCTTCACGGTTGATAAAAGGCATGAGTATAATAACATCAATTGCCGGCATCATGGATAGACAACGTTGGTGTCCAAGAGACATCATACAATTTTACATTGAGTAAATGAAATTGACTTTGAACCGATACAACTGACAACTGGATTCTACGATGTGATCCAGTTGGAGCACTGCGGCAAAGATCAGATTTCAAGGCCATTTCTCCATCGCATTAATAAAATTTCCATAAGAGCCTACCGTGGCTGAATCAAAATAGACATGGTGGCATATATCAATAACCGACCATATGAAGCATGCGTGTATAATATATTAAAGCATCCCAAACCGGGAGCAATCAAAATACGTTCTAACCGGACTACATGTATTCAGGAAAGACCTCGATCGTTAATTATATAGCAACACGTGCGGACGACTTACCGTCATCTCGTAGCATAGCACCATTCAATAGCGGTGCTGTCTCTTACCAAAAGCATAAATATACAAACATGATGAGATCAGCTATGTCTCTACCAATGTAGGCATACGCCTGATTGCATCCCCATATTATAATAAAAATATAATCGTAATAATGACGAAGAAGCATAGGAGTACGTATAGATGTTTAAATTGTTGTCAATGCTGTCAGTAAGCTTCTTGTTTCAATTTATTAACATACAAAGAAAAACGATAGCGATAGCGTAGGATTAAAGGTTATCAGGTTTATCATCTTCATTACCATTTGAGGTCGGAGTGGCTAAGAGGTACGGCGTCCGCCTCGAATTCTAAAGGTACCGGGTTCGATTCCCAGTTGAGAGAATATCATTCATGAAATTTTTTTTTCAGAACCAGTGGTCCTAATGATGTCATACTCCCCCTGGTCTGCTGGGTTATGAGATCGGATGACTAGCCTTTTCGGGCGAAAAACTAGGAGGTCCCGTGTGCAAGTTGTGCACGTTAAAAATCCCATGGCAGTTGGAAATCGTAAAGAGTAGGCCATAGGCCACTGCCCTGGCAAAATTAAAAAATTAGAATTCTACCCAAAAAATATATTTATAAAATATGTGTTTCCTATATACACACATTGGGATTCATGCCGGTGATACGGAGTTCGTGCACTGTGCTGAGATACTCCTTGTGTGATCTAAAAGAGGAGATCGGAGTGTGATGAAATTTCTGGATCATTTCTTGGCCTCATTCGAAAACGAGACACCGTACACAAATTTGACATACAGGTCAGCCAATGGGAAAGCATCTCATTCACGAACTGTTTACAATATGCTTGGCATTCAATATCTTCTTCTTCTTCCGTCCTTAGCCAACGACCGGCAAAGCAGTCAGTGGCCATTACGCCTAGTGGCGTCTTAAGGGCAACAGCGAATAGATTTTCTCTGCCGTTGCTCCCATCACGCCTAATGGCATCTTTAGGGCAACGACAAATCAATCCGTTCGCTGTTGTTTCCGTAATCAAAGTGACTGGCAAACGGGTGATCAGCCCGTTGGTTGGCATTCAATATGGTGGACCGCAAATCTGTGTAACCAAGGAAAGCGTGGACAGGCAGTGTGTGCTTAAGGACGGAGTACCTCACGGATGATGGACAAAATTCAATATTACGGATCCTTATCTGTAAGTAGATGACTAGACTTTCACTAGGAGTGGTATAATGCCGAGGTAATTCTGAGTTGGATGCATCGTTACATGAACCTAGTGGTGATAACCGCTGTTTAGGCTGCTCCAGTGAAATGTCGGATGAAGCTAGGAAAAAGATAGTTATTGTAGTAGATAAAGAATAATCATAGAATTACAATAAGACCAAGATGGAGGAAATCTGCTCGGAAATAAGCCAACTAGAATTATTTTGGATTTTCCATACATGCACACATTGTCTACAATTACACGGTTTTGAGGAAGGTAATATCTGTGACGTCATTGCTTTCCGATGGGTACGCCTTTGACCTATATAAGGAGAAACGTATGGAAGTCTAGGACTGGCGCAAAATTTAAACTGACAGACTAGAGCAGCAGTTATTGTCACAAGCTTCCATTGCCATCTGCAGCTGTGGGCAGACTGTATGACCATTGTGAGCTCGTCTGTATATTATTGAGGGTAAGCGAGAATGTATTTACATATATATATTATATTAATTAATCAGAATGTGCCTTAGAAAGTGGATAATTGTGTTTCGAATCACTGTGTAATTATTGGAAGGAATCCAAACCTGTGTTTAATCAAATAAATTGAAAATGGAAACGAATGAAAAAGGAAAGTGTGTTCGAAGTTTTTGAAATGCTTTTAAAGAATTATTTCTTGATGGAATGGACTACCAACTGGGAACAAAGGAAAGAAAGAAAGTAATTGATTTATTGTATTGATTAAGGTATTACATAGTGTTTTCCATAAGGCCTGATTAATGTATAGAAGCAAATCATGGACAGAGCTGTACAAAAGAAATTACTAGAATATTGTGCTACAACATAGTGAAATAATTGTGTTATTACTGACTTGTTATGTCTCTTGCGACTAACTGCATATTGTCTGAACTGGCTAATATCATCTACTGACTAGATAAGGAGATAGTGAGCCAATACTATGTAGGTTAACTATTTCATTTCAGGTTACATCCTGCACTGAAGGGTGTACTCTATCTGAAGAGCCAAAATCAGCTGGAGGAAACTCTTGTTGCCAGAGCCCCATGTAGTTACAGAGGGACATCAACAGGGCCACCTTTAACTGTGGAAAAACCTCATCTGTAGGATTCTCTCCAGTAACTGTTGTTCAAGCCTTCAGAGGAGAATTACAAGCTAAGTGGCCTAGTTTTGGGCTACTTTTCAGTTACACAAAAATTACCACAACCCAAATGACAGATTTGTAGTGATGATAAATCATTGTGGCCAGTAAAGACATATCAGTTAATAACAGTGAAAGTATTACTAATAACTCCAAACAAAGACAGTCTACATCAAGATCAAGGTTGCAGAGGACAAGATGAACTGTCATTATAAAATTATAAGAACTGTAAATTTGTGAGATAGTGAAAGTGAACTATACATACATACATTTTTTTTTTTTTGGAACCAATTTGAGCTCAAGTGAAATTACTAAAAGAACACAAGAAAATCTTGTATATAATAAATTGTAAATTGTACCAACAGTCTTTATTGACTTATTTAAGTTCAGTTCTAAGTTCTTGTTGGTTAGTTATTAGATTACCCCTAGCCGAGTCATAAATTTAATCATAATTATTATCCTAGTCATAGTCTTGGGTAGGTCTGTGAGAGAGCACTTTAGATAACTAGGATTGCACAGTACCACCTCACCTAGTGATCTATACAGATGACCTTAACCTTGGACTACTATACACCATTACTCTTTTCAGAGAATGGGGTATTTCTTATAAGACCAGTCTCTTATCTGGCACTATCCTGGTATCATTTGATACACCTTTATGTCCAGGATATCTTGTATGTAAATAATTAAAACCTCTCGCGACACGGAGCCCTGATGGAGTTGTCTGTGTGCAATGAAGAAAGTCCTTAAAACCAAACCAAACCATCACCCTTCAGTTCCTCAATGAGCTTAGGCCTTCAACAAACTTAGGCAACGTCTTCCTGTCACGTGTCATCAGCTCAAGGTCTTTCCATGTCTGTCTCCAGTTTTCTTATCAATGTGCTCATTGGTCTCCCTTTTAGTCTTTTACACTGATGATTCCAGAACAAGGACTGCCTTGTAATGCTATCAACAAGTTTCCTCAGTGTTCTATCCATCGCCAGCGTCTTCTTCTCATCTCTTGTTCCACTGACACTTGTCTAGTACTTGTCATCTCTTGTTCCACTGACACTTGTCTAGTACTTGTCATCTCTTGTTCCACTGACACTTGTCTAGTACTTGTCATCTCTTGTTCCCCTGACACTTGTCTAGTACTTGTCATCTCTTGTTCCACTGACACTTGTCTAGTACTTGTCATCTCTTGTTCCACTGACCCTTGTCTAGTACTTGTCATCTCTTGTTCCACTGACACTTGTCTAGTACTTGTCATCTCTTGTTCCACTGACACTTGTCTAGTACTTGTCATCTCTTGTTCCACTGACACTTGTCTAGTACTTGTCATCTCTTGTTCCCCTGACACTTGTCTAGTACTTGTCATCTCTTGTTCCCCTGACACTTGTCTAGTACTTGTCATCTCTTGTTCCACTGACCCTTGTCTAGTACTTGTCATCTCTTGTTCCACTGAAACTTGTCTAGTACTTGTCATCTCTTGTTCCACTGACACTTGTCTAGTACTTGTCATCTCTTGTTCCACTGACACTTATCTAGTACTTGTCATCTCTTGTTCCACTGACACTTGTCTAGTACTTGTCATCTGGCTTTTTTTTGTTCCACTGGCACTTGTTTAGTACTTGTCATCTCTTGTTCCACTGACACTTGTCTAGTACTCGTCACCTCTTGTTCCCCTGCCACTTGTCTATTACTTGTCATCTCTTGTTCCACTGACACTTGTCTAGTACTTGTCATCTCTTGTTCCACTGACACTTGTCTAGTACTTGTCATCTCTTGTTCCACTGACACTTGTCTAGTACTTGTCATCTCTTGTTCCACTGACACTTGTCTAGTACTTGTCATCTCTTGTTCCACTGACACTTGTCTAGTACTTGTCATCTCTTGTTCCACTGACACTTGTCTAGTACTTGTCATCTCTTGTTCCGCTGACACTTGTCTAGTACTTGTCATCTCTTGTTCCCCTGACCCTTGTCTAGTACTTGTCATCTCTTGTTCCACTGACCCTTGTCTAGTACTTGTCATCTCTTGTTCCACTGACACTTGTCTAGTACTTGTCATCTCTTGTTCCACTGACACTTGTCTAGTACTTGTCATCTCTTGTTCCACTGACACTTATCTAGTACTTGTCATCTCTTGTTCCACTGACACTTGTCTAGTACTTGTCATCTCTTGTTCCACTGACACTTGTCTAGTACTTGTCATCTCTTGTTCCACTGACACTTGTCTAGTACTTGTCATCTCTTGTTCCACTGACACTTGTCTAGTACTTGTCATCTCTTGTTCCACTGACACTTGTCTAGTACTTGTCATCTCTTGTTCCACTGACACTTGTCTAGTACTTGTCATCTCTTGTTCCACTGACACTTGTCTAGTACTTGTCATCTCTTGTTCCACTGACACTTGTCTAGTACTTGTCATCTCTTGTTCCACTGACACTTGTCTAGTACTTGTCATCTCTTGTTCCGCTGACACTTGTCTAGTACTTGTCATCTCTTGTTCCACTGACACTTGTCTAGTACTTGTCATCTCTTGTTCCGCTGACACTTGTCTAGTACTTGTCATCTCTTGTTCCACTGACACTTGTCTAGTACTTGTCATCTCTTGTTCCACTGACACTTGTCTAGTACTTGTCATCTCTTGTTCCACTGACACTTGTCTAGTACTTGTCATCTCTTGTTCCACTGACACTTGTCTAGTACTTGTCATCTCTTGTTCCACTGACACTTGTCTAGTACTTGTCATCACTTGTTCCACTGACACTTGTCTAGTACTTGTCATCACTTGTTCCACTGACACTTGTCTAGTACTTGTCATCAGTTCCACATTAGGAATCTTGTCATTCCACTTCATTCCGTCCATTCTACGCAAGCACCCATTGATGAAAGTTTGTAGCTTTTTTTTTGCTTGGTTTTGTTGTTCTCCATGTTTCAGAGCCATACAATAGGACTGATTTGACATTTGAACTGAAGATTTTGATTTCTTTTGATCCCCATATGTTTCCCAATGCAATGAAAGCTCCTCTAGCCATTTGTATTCTTTTGTTTATATCATTGCCTATCCTTCCAACTGTGTCTATACTCCTACCATGATATGTGTATGATTCTACATCTTGTAGTGTTGTTTCTTCAAATGCAATATTGTTATCGCTTCCTGCATTTATTCTCATTACCTTTGTTTTCTCCCTGTGTATTTTCAAAGGTTGTTATTGCCGGGAGTTGTAGTGAGGATAAGCTCTCACTGCAGATAAAATACTTCTATGGCATGCGCCTCAAACAGCCTCTGACAACCAAGTCCAGCTCCCGGCCTTCACGTGTGGCTCAATTTGAGCCCGGCGGAACTGTTTCCACTGACGGGAGAAGGGGCAAAGGCGAGCGACTGGCGCCTTAAAACCAGCAGCTTCGGGCAGATAGGGCTCGTGATCCTTGGTTGGTAGCTTATCTAAGAGAAGGAACTCTGAATTCAAACCACCGCTGCCTTGCGGGAATATCCATTTATGGAATTGGCTTCGGGAGTAAACCCTGAGGATAAATCCGGAGTCGGAGTCCCTAAGGCAGTCTAATGTCGATTCAACATTATTCTGGCAACTCCTGCGACATGGCTGGTACCAAACTGTATCGGCTACTGCCGTTCCTTTGGATCTACCGGCTGTGTGGAGAGGGGGAACATGCTGCATGGGCAACAGCTTGATCTCCATATAACTGTGCCCAAGCTCGCGCCCAGAAGAGGACACTCCAGCTTCACCCTATAGGTGTCGGCAAAACACGGGAAGTAGCAGTTACCGGTTATAAGCATTTTGTCCAATTGGCGTAGGGCATGGCGCCAGGGGCTACTTCCGACAGTGGGAGAGGTTGTAGGATCTCACTGGACAGCTACCGCCCGCTTCAAGCTGGGCAGCCCCCAGTCAATAAGGTGTTGTCCCGCCACTGTCTGCTTTCCCCATTGGGTGCATGGGGATTAGGGTCAAACCCGAACTGTGGACAGAAAATTTTGCACCAAGCAATTATCGAAAAAATAGAAATAAGCAAACTCTCAGATTGGGATGCTGGAACTTCCGGACTATGTTGATTGGACTATCCGAAAACCTACAGGATGTAAACGATGTAAGGAAGACAGCCATAATTAATGATGAGCTTAAACGACTTCAGGTGGATATAGCTGCACTTCAGGAAACGCGCCTGGCGGGCTCTGGAACGGTGAGCGAGAAGGACTACACATTTTATTGGCAAGGGAAAGATCTTAATAAAGCTAGAGAACACGGAGTAGGTTTTGCGGTCAAAAAATCGCTAACTAAAATGGTTGAACCAGGCGAGAATGGATCAGAACGCCTGTTAACGCTCCGCCTGCAAACTAGCACAGGTCCCATCACCCTTGTCAGTGTGTATGCTCCTACTCTGTACTCTGCCTCAGAAGCTAAAGATGAGTTCTACGAGAATCTAACAGCAATTATCAAAAGCATACCTAGGCAAGAACAGCTTGTTCTCCTTGGTGACTTTAACGCTAGAGTGGGTGCCGATAATGTTTCATGGCCTTCATGTCTGGGCAGGTTTGGTATTGGCAAGATGAATGAAAATGGACAACGGCTTTTGAAGTTATGTGTTCATCGTGACTTCTGCGTAACCAACACCTACTTTCAGACAAAACCCCAGCATAAGGTGTCATGGAGACACCCACGATCCAAGCACTGGCACCAACTGTATCTGATTCTTGTCAGAAGCCACTTCTCAGGTCTGTGCTCTCTAGGCGCTCGTACCATAGCGCAGACTGTGATACAGATCACTCGTTGGTTTGCTGAAAAATCAGAGCACAACTAAGAAAACTCCATCGTGTCAGACATAAAGGGAAACCACGCATCGATACCAGCAAGATGTCAGACCCTTTCATGATCGCTCAATTCACTGCGACCTTCGAGAAAGTGCTCAGTAGCTCTCAGCATGGTGATACTATTACAGAGAACTGGGAGCATCTACGGAACACCATTCAAAGTACTGCACTTGCCACCTTTGGTAAGAAAACAGCAAAGTCAAATGACTGGTTTGATGCTTCATCAGATGTGATGGCACCTGTCATTGAAGCTAAGCGCAGTGCTATGAATGAATACAAACGTTTACCGAGTGCCAGAACCCTACCGATCCTGAGGGCTACGAGAAGCAAAGTTCAACAAACTGCTCGACGCTGTGCAAATGACTACTGGCTCCAGCTCAGTGAGAGCATCCAGATCGCAGCGCAAACAGACAACATTAGACAAATGTATGACGGTATAAAGAAAGCACTTGGCCCCCATAAAAGTAAGACGGCGCCGCTAAAAAAACCATCAGCGGAGAGAAGCTAACCGATAAGGGTAAGCAGATGGAGAGGTGGGTCGAGCACTACTCTGAGCTTTACGCTAGAGACAATACCGTTACGCCTGCAGCCCTTGATGGTGTCAACAGTCTGCCAACTATGGAGGAGCTGGATGCCGAACCAACATTAGAGGAACTCAGCAAGGCCATTGATAGCTTGGCCTCTGGCAAAGCACCAGGCAGTGATGGGATTCCTCCTGATTTAATCAAATGCTGTAAGAGCACGCTATTACATCCCCTGCATAGGATGCTGTGCCAGTGCTGGGAAGAGACAACTATTCCTCAAGACATGCGAGATGCCAAGATTGTAACACTGTATAAAAATAAAGGAGACAGAAGTGATTGCAATAACTACAGAGGCATCTCTCTTCTTAGTATTGTTGGTAAGGTTTTTGCCAAAGTCGTCTTAATGCGACTACACAAGTTAGCTGAGCGCATATATCCAGAGTCACAGTGTGGATTCCGAGCTGGCAGATCAACAACAGACATGATCTTCTCTCTCCGCCAGCTTCAGGAAAAATCAAGAGAGCAGAAAAGACCATTATATATCGCCTTTATAGACCTCACAAAAGCATTCGACCTGGTTAATAGGGATGGACTCTTTAAAATCCTCCTGAAAATAGGCTGCCCTTCTAAAATGCTGGAAATGATAAAGTCATTCCATGACGACATGAAGGGAACAGTCCAATATGCTGGAAGCACGTCACAGCCCTTTGATATACGAAGTGGCGTTAAACAAGGCTGTGTTCTGGCTCCGACCCTCTTCGGAATCTTCTTTGCCTTACTCTTGAAACATGCATTCAGAGATGCAACTGAAGGAATATGCCTTCACACTAGGTCAGATGGCCGTCTATTTAATCTTTCAAGACTGAAGGCAAAAAACAAAAATCAGAAGGGTCACTATAAGAGACTTGTTGTTCGCTGATGATGCTGCAGTCGTCACTCAAAGCCAACAGGAGCTTCAGAGCTTGATGAATCGCTTCACTAAAGCATGCAAGGACTTTGGCCTCACAATAAGTCTAAAGAAAACGAATGTGCTGAGTCAGGATGTGGGTGCTGCACCAGTTATCACTATCGATAACTATGAATTGGCAGTGATGCACCACTTCACATACCTAGGGTCTCCCATCAATGACAAACTCTCACTGGATACAGAAATCGACAGCCGCATTGGCAAAGCTGCAGCTACCTTTGCCCGCCTCACATCGCGTGTTTGGGGAAACTCTAAACTCACAATGAAGACCAAAGCTGCGGTATATAATGCCTGCGTCACCAGCACACTCCTATATGGCAGCGAGACCTGGACGACCTATGCTAAGCAAGAAAGAAGGCTCAATACCTTCCATTTGCGGTGTCTACGCCGCATCCTCGGCATTTCGTGGAAAGATAAAGTGACAAATGTCGAAGTGTTGTCACGTGCTTGCCTTCAAAGTATGTATACACTGCTTAGACAGCGCAGACTTCGCTGGCTTGGCCATGTTCGCCGCATGGAAGATGGTCGCATCCCAAAAGATATCTTCTACGGACAATTAGCAGATGGCAAGAGAACAGTTGGGCGACCACAGCTGAGGTTCAAAGATGTGTGCAAGAGAGATATGAGGGCACTGGACATGGATCCAGCAACATGGGAGGATGAAGCTGCCGATCGCACTAAGTGGCGATGCTATTTACGGCACCACCTCAGATTGGGCGAAGAGAGGCTCACACAAGAAGCAGAGGTGAGGAGAAAACGTCGAAAGGAGCACCAGGAAAATAAGCAGCTGAGGGCTGTCACCTCCGGGGCGCATTCCCATAGTCAGTTATGACTGAAGGGGCTATTATTATTATTATTTTTAGACCCACATCGTTAATAATGAGATTAAATTTGTAGACATTTGATGAAGTCAATATTTCTTTTTCAGTTATGACTTTCGCATATACAAAATCAGCCTTCCCTATTGCGTCATCGGCCAAAAGCGGTTTATGGAAAGCCAAAAATGCATGCCCAGATGTAATGAAATCTAAAGTCTCGTTTGTTATTGCCCCTGCCATGACGCAAGAATTTTTATTTATAACTGGGATCGGAAAATTATATAAACACTCTAGCGTGGAGAGCGGATTCAAGAGAGAATATCCCCAGAGAGAGACCCATTAACTTCAACAGCCAGGCTCCTACCACAAGAAAACTGGGTGGATGTCTAGGGAATCGGGTTTAATAATAACTGGCCTATTTAAAAATCAAATAATGAAGGGACAACGCTATTTGACAACCATCTCAAACAAGATGGATTGCATGGTTTGTCAAAACCAGCGGTCTCTCTCTCTCTCTCTCTCTCTCTCTCTCGCTCTCTCGTTATATACATATATCATCATCATCATCATCATGTGACGTGTTCTCTCCAGAACGGTGTCTCCATTACAGCTGCTCTGAACGCATCACGATTATGTGCAAGGCGACCTGCATCATCCAAAGACAAGTTCAGACTCTGTGATTTCCTGGATCCACCGTGGTCTAGGTCGTCCCGTTCATCTTTTTCCAGAGACCATGCCTTCCATTTCTAATTTTTTAGACTATTAAGTATTTTTATTTCACCGAACAATTTCAGCTTCCTTATTGCGATGGTATTTAGGAGCCAGTTTCCCTCTATGTTTAATGAGTGCAGTACTTCTCTGTTGGTCTTTTTTTCTGTCCTGTGTATTCTCAACATCCATATACTGAGTATACATACGAGGGGCGTTCAGAAAATAATGCACCACATCGTTTTTCTCAGGAGTTGTTTATTCAAAAAGCATGAAATGTATACACAATATACATGGATATGTCATGTAAACATCGGTATTATTCAACATAATCCCCATCAACTTGTACGGCTTTATGCCAGCGCGAAACAAGTGCATGTATTCCTAGCCCGTACCAGTTTTTTTCTTGATCATGTAGCCATTTCTTCGCTGCATGAATCACTCCTTCATCATCTTCAAACCTTGTCCCACGGAGTGCATCTTTAAGTGGACCAAATAGATGAAAATCAGAGGGTGCCAAATCGGGACTATAGGGTGGATGGGGTAGTACAGTCCAACCAAATTTGGTGATTGCTTCCCGTGTTGCCAGACTTGTGTGAGGTCGCGCATTGTCGTGAAGGAGAAGCAGGTCTGCTGGATTCTTGTGCGGCCGAACTCTGCGAAAACGTTGATTGAGTTTTTTCAATGTCTTAATGTAAGCTTGCGAATTGATTGTCTCTCCTCTTGGCATAACGTCCACAAGAATCACACCTTCAATGTCCCAAAAGACAGTGATCATGCCCTTTCCAGCTGAAGGAATTGTCTTGAATTTCTTTCTTCTTGGTGATTGCGGATGATGCCACTCCATTGACTGTCTTTTTGTCTCAGGTTCAAAATGATGTGCCCAGGTTTCGTCACCTGTAACGATCTTAGCCAAAAAGTTCTCTCCATCAGCATTGAAACGTTCCAACAATTCAGAAGAAATTGCTTTCCTTTGCAATCGGTGGTCATTTGTGAGACTTCGAGGAACCCATCTTGCGCAAACCTTAGAAAATCCGAGTTTTTATAACTGCATTTGCACTACTAATGCTGACTGACAGCTGTAAGGCCAATTGTTGAGTAGTGATTCGCCTATCAGTAAGAATAATGCCCTCAGTGCATTTCAACATTTCTGCGTTGGTGGCTGTGGCAGGACGTCCACAGCGTGGCCGATCAAGGAACTCCGTATCTCCACTTCCTGATTCTTTGATTCTCTGAACCCAGCGACTGACTGTACTCCTGTCGACTGCAAAACTTCCATACACATCACATAGACGCTTGTGAATGTTCACAACAGTTTCCTTCTCTGCAACGAGAAATTCTATCACAATCCGCTGCTTATAACGCAAGTTGCTACCACGCTCCATTTCAACGGTTTAGGGCAGCCGTATAATTTGGCCGGTTGCGGTGCAATTTGGTGCACACAATTGGCACGTGCCATATTTGAAGTGTGCAAAATTTCATGCCTCTATCTTCATTATTAGTTGAGAAAAACGATGTGGTGCATTACTTTCTGAACGCCACTCGTATATATATATATATATATATATATATATATATATATATATATATATATATATATATATATATATATATATATATAAAGGATCCAGTTACACGCCCATTGAGGCATGTTGGGAATATGGTGTTAGGCCCATATTTTCTTGACCATCGGCACACTAGGGGTGATGTGGTCAGCATCATGCCAGCCGCCCTTCCCAGAGTTGCTCTGGTACCCGATTCATGAGGCTGGGTCGACCCGTTTCCGGTCTAAAAATCCCGCCTCAACCTGGATTTGAACCATGGACCACCGAACTAGGAAGCCAGTGCACAAACCACTGTGCTACCGTCACTCCCATATATATATATATATATATATATATATATATATATATATATATATATATATATATATATATATATATATATATATATATATATATATATATATATATTGTCGTGGTTGAGTTAGAGTGTAGAGTATTTGTCGAGTTGGACCACAGTAGTGAAATCGACAAGGGATAGTGGACTGGCAGAGTTATAGATTACACTTTAGATAAGGTGTAAATAGGAGATGGACTTGAGACAACCTGGAAGAAGATTTATTCAAATGATCTCTCTCTCCAAGCCTCAACTCACTTATGTCTGTCTAAGCATCTCCTGCTCTCACTCTTTTCTCTTATCCTACATAGAGATTATAGTAAAGAGCTAAAAATACAAATATGGATGGAAAGGTCGTGAACAGCGTATTAATAAAGGTGTAAACTTTATTAAAGAAGAAAAAGCATGGAATTAATGCATATCATCACAACAACATAAAATTACATCAATAATCAAATAATCATCAATAGTCATCAATAATCATATACACCAACAACCACACACACACAGATCACCATTTATAAAACCTGTAGAACACAGAGAGATGAAATAACTGAGTGTCAGCCCGTCCGTTTTCGGGACCATATGAAATAGCTCCAGTAAGTGGTTTTTTCGTATATATCCTCCATCGGTGATGGAATTAACCTGAATAAAATCACTGTATAGGCGCTATCATTGGTGATTCCTCCCTACTGGCGCGAGGTGGGCTGGAAGACTCTATTTACCTTCTGTTTACCAAAATGAATAAACTGCGTGGCAGTCCGTCCGTTTTCGGGGACCAGATGAAATAGTCCAGACAATGTGTTACTTGTAGATCCTTCGTGAGGGACTATGCCTACAAAACTGTCCTTGTTGGTACTATCAATGGTGACTCCCTGTTAAACTCTTTCTTTGTGTAGTTGTTAACTCATACTGGCTACTAGTTGTTGAATCATGCTTTATTTGCTAAATGATGTGAATGTCCACCAGTGGATAAATGTAGATGTTGGGACTGGTGTAGTAAAGTGTAACGATTGTCAACTCATCAAACCCAGCACAGTTTTGGTCATACAGGTCATCTTGTCCTGGAACGTGATGAGGCTCCGACAAGAAGGTGAGTGTAAACAATGAGTGTGTATCTGAATGTCAGTACGCGAATGGTAGAATGATTCGATAGAGTTGACAGGTTGGTAGTACATCACTCATACTCACACTGTTCGAATTCAAGAAGTACTGGAACTACGGTGGTCTTTTTTTATAACATTTAATGGGACGCACACTTGGACAGTACGTGTATGGTTACAGGAACAAATGTCGACATAGACAGCATAATGTTGATCACAGGAATATCATCTTAAGTTAGCATTCATGCTTGGCAAATATCATAATGGAGCATTCGTAAATAAGCATTCAGCGTTCCATCATGTAAATCATCTGGCTTTACTGACTGGGCACGTCAGACCATAACCAATACATAGGAAGGCTCCTAGACCTAACCTCGTCTAGCGAATATTCCTTCACGTAAAGTTCAATATATATATATTTCATAATATAGGAATCCCAGACATGGGTTCTCACATGTAGCAGTGATCTCTTGGTTCATCGAGCGATAGTACAGGCATCCCTTTTTCTCACTCGATAAATACAAAGTATATGAATTTCAACATGGCTGTTCTCTCTCTCGTGAGCTTCACTCACTATAGAATATAGACCAAAATTAGTCATTCATTAAATGTCCTCATTTCTTCATAGGTTCTCTCATAGAGGTAATTGAATAATATCATACAATCCAGTGCTGATACATAGGAATGTCTTCTTCCTTTGAATGGATATTCTTTTTAAAAGTACCACTGTGCATCTGCTTATCAACAACGATGGCGAAGCCCAAGTTCATAATAAATTGTGGTTTTACCTTTTTATGCGAAATATAACTTTGCCATTCCTTGGCAAAAGAGAATAAACACTGGGGTAAAGTACATACAACATGTCTAAATGATTATCACTTTTCCCCATCCATATATAGATCACTATTTCGGCAAAAAGCCTGCTACAACAAAACTCGGCATCCTCACAGGATGACAGCCATGGATCACACCCTTTGCTAGCGATACTTCCGCTGCATAGCCTTTGACCTTTTCTAGCGACAACCAAATTAGTTCGACTTAGAAATGCAAAGATATCCATATATAAGACAGACTCGTCCTACTCATACAAACACTACGTATAAATTCAGGCCATAGATATACTGAAGCAAGAACAATCTATTCCTACCCAGCCACAGAATAAATCGCAGTAGGCCTAGAGTCGTCTGCGGAGTCCGATCGAAGATGACAGAACTATTTTCAAGGGAAGCAACCCAAAAATGACTTCTCCTTAAGCACTTAAAAAGGAAATACTTTGCTTACCAAAATATTTGCGAACATAATAAGAATATAAATGTATTATATTGCAAGATAGTAAAAATTGCCCTTTACAGTCTTACCACACCTCCCGGGAAAAAAAAAATAAAATTTTTTTTTTTAAATACATCTAGGAGCACCGTAGAATAGGCTCACAACGCAAGAATACTGCGCAGATGAAAATATCAGGAATAACTATAATTCCTAATATGACTGGTGAGAATATATATCTCAAAATCTGAGAGAAATTGTTTCCCTACGAATAAATGTTTCCAGGAAGGTGTGATGTACGTATAATACAATTCTGGTAATTATACAATGCATACCAAAAATTCACACTACAATCTTAAATTTATGATTTATGAAGAAACAATCATCAAAGAACAGCGGTGAATTAACATCAATAAACCGCTAAGTAGCGATACCATCATTCTATTATTAAATTACAAATGTGTATCTTAGTAAAGAAACAAAAAATAACTGTTGTAAAGTTATACATATTAAAAAGATCCAATATTTAACAGTTAAGTGGCATCATGTGGGCATCTGGACAGAATGTCCGCCATCACATTTTCTGAACCACGGATAGCTCGTACCGAAAAATGAAAAGGTTGAAGAGCGATTGCGTATCGAGTTGATCTCGAGCTCTTCAAGTTTTTACTTTGGATAGCCGTAAGAGCTTTTTGGTCAGTTTCCACTACGAAATGCGCGCCCAGAAGGAATCTTTGGAGTTTGAGAATTGACCAAACCATTGCCAATAATTCACGGTCTAAAACCGAGTAATTCCTTTCTGCAGCATTAAGTTTTCTGGATATGTACATTACAGGATGCAGAGTTCCAGAGTACTCTTGCATTAGTGCCGCTCCAATCCCAGTGGATGAAGCGTCACTACGAAGAACAAATGTCTTATCTGTTGTAGGTAACACTAAAATAGGTGGTGATGAAAACATAGTTTTGATCTTCTCTAGTGAAGATTGGCATTCATGAGACCAGTGAACCATGTTAGGCGACCCTTTCTTTAATAGTGTAGAGAGAGGTGCCATGATAGAGGACAGATTCGGAATGAAACGTCCATAAAAATGTATGAGACCTAAAAGACTTCGCACTTGCTTTTTAGTCCTAGGGATAGAGATGTTAAGTATCTTAGTGATATTATGGTCTTCTGTCTTCAAGAAACCGTGACCTACTCGATGGCCTAAGAAAGCAATTTCGCTAAAGCCAATACAAGCTTTAGATGGTTTTGCTGTCAGGTTATACTCACGCAGAGTTGATAATAATTCAACTAATCCTGAATAGTGATCTTCCCAAGTATCGCTGAAAAGACAGATGTCGTCTAGATAAGCAATGACATCTGACCGATACGATAGGATTCGACGCATCATGCGTACAAATGTAGCTGGTGCGTTCATAAGGCCGAAAGGCATAAAATTCCATTGGAAAAGGCCTCTGGGAGTAGAGAAAGCGGTAAGAGGTTTGGCGCGTTCGGATAATGGAACTTGCCAATATCCTTTAGACAAATCAAGTTTAGTGAAAAAATGCGATTTAGAAAGACGAGTAAGTAACTCTTCTAGTAAAGGCATAGGTTCAGCATCGAACTTCGTAACTTGATTCAATTTGCGATAGTCAACGCAAAGACGTATGTTATTGTCTTTTTTTCGAACAATAACCATCGGCGAAGAATATGCAGAAGTGGATGGTTCGATTATTTGTAAATCTATCATTTCATCCAACTCCTTTTCAACCTGTGTTTGGAAATGTATAGGGATAGGATAAGGCCTAACCCTAATTGGAGTATGTTCAGTTAGAACAATGTCATGCTCAATGACATGAGTTTGTCCAGGGATGTCAGTGAGGACATCCTGAAATGTTTGTAACATAGACGAAACTTGTCGCCGTTCTCCTAGAGACAAATCAGGAGAAACAGTAACGTCTTTCCATGATTCACTAGAATGAAGTGGGATCATTGGAAGCGGGAGATTAACATCCGAAAAACTTGTTTCCTCATCCTGTATTACAGACAGTGATGAGTAATGACCATGTTTGACATGAGAATCGTCCGTTGCCTGGAAAATAGGCTGTAGATAGTCAGGACGTTCATGGAACTCCGTAAGCATATTGATGTGGAAGGTTTTATGCTTCCCGTTAATATCGACGATGTAGTCAACATCTGAAATTTTCGATATTATATCGTACGGACCTTTCCAACTAATAAGGAGTCTATTTTCACGACAAGGTAGCAAAACAAATGCTTTGTCACCAGGACAAAGTTGTCGTAAAGTTCTCTTCTTATTAGCAAATTGTCTTGCCTTCTGCTTAGCAAACTCAGAAGAGGACGTTGCCAATTTGCATGCTTCGATAATCTTTTGTCTCAGCGCGATGACATACTCGTAAGAAGATTTTGTGTCATCGTCAATATTGTCAGCTGTTATAAGATCATGCAGCAAAGACATTGGGCCGCGCGGTCGCGCGCCAAAGACAAGTTCAAAGGGCGAAAACCCTGTATGTTCATTGGGGACCTCTCTGTACGCGAAGAGGGCCGCGGGTAAAACCCTATCCCAATCCTGAGGATGATCCTCAGTTATCTTCCCTAATAAGTTCTTAAGTGTTCTATTTAGTCGCTCGACCATCCCATTGGACATAGGATGATAGATGCTACTCAAAGATCTCTCTATCTGTAGAGTAGACATTACTTGAGACATGGTATCCGATATCAGTTGGGTGCCATGATCTGATAATATTTCTCCGGGGAATCCCAGCCGAGAAAATATAAGCCAAAGAGCATCTGCAATGTCAGCGGTAGTAATGCTCTTTAGAGGGATAGCCTCTGGCCAACGTGTGCACATGTCTACACACGTTAAGATAAACTGATGTCCTCTAGCAGATTTGATCTTGAATGGACCAATGATGTCTATCGCCATTTTCTGGAATGGACGAATAGGAATATCTGCAGCCTGAATAGGCGCAGCATGACGAGGACCTTTGGATTTGACTTCTTGACATACTTTACAGGATCGACAATAGATCCGTATGTCCTTGTTCACAAAAGGCCAAAAGAAAGCCGCAAGAACTCTTGACTTAGTACGGGAAAAACCCATGTGACCAGCACACTGAGAGTCGTGTGCATGTTGTAAGATCTTAACTCTCAAATTCTTGGGTACAAGAATCTGAGAATGACTTGACTTAGTGGAGTCTTGCACCATACGTACAAGTACGCCATTCTTCATTGTAATCCAAGATTTACAATTTGAATCTTTATTCGGATCACCTTTTGTTACAAGAGTGAAGAATTTCTTAAGAGTCGGATCTTCTTCTTGTTGTTTTATAAACGAGTCACGAGAAATTACCAAGGGATCATCTTGGTTATGCACTTCATTATCTTCAACAGATGAAGTTTCAGGCATATTGAGAGCTTGAGCTCTAGTGACTACTGCATTAGCAGATTGCATATTTTGATTTTCCCAAACGGAAATTTGCTCCGGAGTGCATTCTTTGACTCCGTGAATGCGACCGATGATAAGATCAGCGATCGGATCCGGCAAAAGACATGCGTGTACATCTCCTGTGAAGAAAGGAGTAGCAATCCTAATGATAGCGGTAGAGTATTTCTCTATGGTGCCGCCAAATGTTACGCATTTGACTACTTTGCCTGTAGAATGAGAAGGATCTATGAGTGACTGCCTAACCCCAATAGTTGTGCATCCAGAATCAAAAAGTACTGAGACTGGATTGTCATTTACTAAACCTTTGTGTAAGACAAGAGAACCTCTCCCATCATGCGCGATTGACGCAGGAAGAGCGGGAAGAGGATGGCCACAGCTTAAAGTAGACACTGTGGTTGGCTCAAATAATGTTTTGCATTGGGGGCACTGAGATGCTCTCCCAAAATCAAAAGCGGCACATGCCATATTATTAGAGTCATCATTATCTTTATTTTGTTTATAGGCTTCGTGGGACTCTTGCTGTGCAGAGTTCGCCTGGTAATGAGCTTTATGTTTTTTGAATTGTGCTCTACCTCTGTTATTATTGCCTCTGTACTTATCATTGTTTCCACTATTATAACCTCTACTCGGGTTTGAATCATAGCTCCTTTGGTTACTATCATCATATTCATTATAATGAGTATCTCGGTAATTATGATCCTGATGTCTCCATGAAGGAAAACTTGGATAGTTTCTAGAATGACTTCCTTTGCGAAAGTTCCTGTAATTATGACCACCCCTGAATCGAGGGCTGTCAGCTCTTCTCCAGGTATTCGAAGAAGAACCCTGAAATGATTGGTTACCTTGGTTCTGATAACTGTAATAGTTACCTTTTTTATTAAACCTATTTTGAGGTCCTTGGAATTTGTGAGAGTGATTAGGGTTGTATGGTGTTGCAGAAGCAACTGGCATACCTTCTTTAACCTTACTGTTGCTAATAGCTACGTCCGGATGTGCAGTGACGTATTGGGTACAATACTGTTCCATTTCTTTTAGAGACTTAGGTTTACGCTCATGTAAGAATTCGAGGAAAGGTTTATTTATACTTGACATAATCTTGTCTCTGAGTATCAAGTCCATAAGGGCTTCATAAGTCTTTTCTGTTTTGGATAGCTCAATCCAACGATCAAATGTAAGTCGTGTCCTTGCAATGAATTCTGAGAATTCTACACCTGCCTCAGGCACCATTGTCTTAAACAACTTCCGATAACCCTCTTCAGACAACTGATACTTCTTTAATAAGGCTGCCCTAATAACATCATAGTTATCTTTGTCAGCCTCTTCAACCAAACTTAAACTAGTCAGAGAATCACCTTTCAGATTTTCTGATAACTGGTTAGCATATTGTGATTTGTCCACATTATGTGCTCGACACGAGCGTTCAAATCTGTTTAGCCAGAATGTTATGTCATCACTGGAAGGGTTGAACGCTGGTACCTTGACCTTGTAAGTAAAGGGTTTACCATTACCACTAGATGCTTGATTAACATTACTTATGTTTGTTAACTTTAACTTTTCTAACTCAAATGCTAAAAGTTCTTTTTGGTGTTCATGTTCTCTTATTGCTTTTTTTTCTTGAGCTTCAGCTTGTAATTTTTCTCTCTTCTGCAGCAGCCTGTAATTTTTTCTCTTCAGCAGCAGCTTCATCTTTTCTTTTCTCTTTTTCCATTTCCATCTGGAATCTTTTTTCATCAGTCTGTATCTGCAATTTCTTTTGTTCATCCTCTCTTTGTAATTTTCTTTCCTCAGCTTCTAATTTCTTTTCTTCAATCAATGCTTTTCTTTCTTCAGCAGCCAATGCTTTGTCATATTGAGCAACTGCCCATTCTTCTAACTGCTGACCAGTCTTATCAAGAGCCCTGCCTTGTGTGATAAAATAATCCAAGGTAGACATCTTGTCTAATAAGATCAGTAATTTGCAAAAGTAAATAAATTTACTTTCTTAGTCTTAATCAAAGACTTTGTATGATAACTTTGTAACCTGTGAAAAATAGTACTTAACTATCCCAATCACTGTGGGAAACAAGCCTTACAAAGGTCTTGTATAAATCCTTATATAATAACAGCTATAAGTTGCTGGTTCACTCTATAATATAAGTGCAGTGCACCAGAAATAGTGTTTTATATCATCAACTGTGTACCTTTAGTAATAGTAATTAACTATCAGTTGATTCTTGTACATCAATTTATATGATCAACTATATTTTAAATAGTGTATGTCGATCAGGCACAAAACAAAACAGTTATACAGAAAAACATGAAAACATTTGCGGAAATGAAATAAATCAAATGGGAAAAACAATAAAAGATAAACCGCAAGAGGATAACAAATACAAATAACGCCACAGTATATAAATATAAATTGAGAATAGAACTGAAAGATAGAATAGGGTAGACCAACAAATTACAAACAAATCAAAACAACCTAAAGAACAGAGGAATATTACAAAAACAACAATGAGTACAGACTTCACAGCTAACACAACCACCGCATCAACCCTCTTACATTCCCCACTTCATTCCACTCTATATAATCCATCCTCCCATATAAATTCCATTCACTTACACTATACCTATATACCACTATCTACCTAACATTATTTTACCAAACAACCCCCCATCCCCAACATAAATATTTAACCAACAAACACAAACCACACCCCCAACCACAACCACCACCCACACCCCACAAACTACACCAAACCCCCCCAACACCACAAACCACAACACACTCACCAACACAACCAACCCAACA
>JAMPIV010009254.1:0-120446 GCA_024509875.1 Oreohelix idahoensis
GTATATATTAAGTGTGATTTTATTGAATTATAAGGTTAATTTTTGTGTTTTATGAGGAGAAGAGTGGTTTTGGAGAAAAGAATGGAAGTGGATTTGTTTGGAAAGGGAGTTTTGTATGACGGATCGAGGAGGAAAAATGTTTAAGATAGGGTGTGGTGGAAGTTAGGTTTTTTTATAGGGTATTATATGGAAAACACAAAAAGACACATTCATGAAGAGGTGATAGGTTTTGGGGGATACAGAAAGGGAGGGATTGAGGATGGAGAGGATTAAAATAGGGTGAGGATTTTTCAAACCAACCCATAGGGACAGGGAAAAAAAAAGAAATAAATTATCTCAGTATTAAAATGCAGGCCATCAAGTTTAGTTCTCAAGAACCCCCCCCCCCAGTCCCCCCCCCTTACCATTTGTATGGCTGGGCATGGACCATGATATGACTTAAATGTGATGGATGTATGATCGATTTGTTAGTTCGAAGTCGTTTCGGTAGAGTATGGGACATGAACGTAATCGGCTGGGGCGCTGGAGTCAAGGGCTTATGGGGAAGACAAGGGGGTAACGGAAGACTGTCAAGCGGTGTAGAAGTGGGCACAAGGTAAGGAAAGTGAAACAGATCGTTGTTAAAGTACCTTGTATAGGTAAGGTTTTTGTGGGGGAAGTGGGGGAAAGTCTTAGTAAAGGTAGAGAGTAACTTGAAAAATGTTTGTATAAAGGAGGACTTCTCGGAGATTATTGCGTTCGGTAGCTAAGGGGGGACGCATAATGCGGTCATAGAGACATTTTTTGGGGCTTAAGAGAGTGTTAGGTATAAGAGGGAGAGCCCAAAGGGTGGGGGGCGGAAAGGATGAGGACCGGGCGCAACTAGACTATTAACGGGGGGGGGGAAGGGGGGGGAAGTTGGAGTTCTTATAAGAGAGTACCTATAAAGTAAGTGGACTGAGGGTTTGAGGGAGCTAAGTAAAAGATCTGAAGTGGAGGGTCAGTCTGAGGTATTAGGGAGTGGGGTGTTGAGAAGGCAATTTTTTTTCTTCATCGTGGGGCGGGTAGAGAGGATTTTAGTAGAGAGGGAGAAGATTAGGAGCGAAAGAGATCCGGCGACCTCGCTGCATAAAGCAAAGCGCAATAAAGCGAGATATACCTGTAGGCCTAATCACTGTTCAGCAACTTTTTTTGTGTAGGCCTATGCCTAGCCTATATGAGGACAGTGTTACAAGGTCTGCCATTTTCCCCGAATGGTATTCAACCAGATGCGTAAGCGTATCGCTTGGCAACTCATCACACTTTTTTTATTTTGGTGCGTGTTTTTCTTAGAAAAGGAAAAATATCTCGTTCAACCTCTGGTAGGTTACAGCAAGGATGTTGTTGTTTAACTAGGGCTGCTGAGCTTCTCGCTTTTTTACAGCCAATACAAAGTTGAAGACTGTGATGAAAAATACAGTGATACAACGTTAAAATATCTCCAATTATAAAGATAACGGATAAGATAACATGTAGGGATAAAATTATACGTAAGATACTAGGATACATTCTCGAATACGCCAGCCCTTTCTACCGCCATTGAAACTAACTAGCTAGACATGCAGACAAAACGGTTTACCCTTTTGGACGGGGGGGGGGGGGGGAAACGGAGATAAAAGGGAAAAAATATGACTGAACACGTGTTTGAATCTAAAAAGCAAAAAGACGCAATTTGTAGTTTAAAGAAAAAAATCACGCCACTAGTTGACACAATGTAAGGGATTGGTAGAAAAAAGACCTTAGCTCTTATTCGAAACAGTCATATCTTGGACGTTTTTACGGTACTTGGTTGTTTTATTTGAATACAGCGGCAAACGCGTGGACAAAGGTTCAAAAACAACTTTCAAAAACTAACCTTGAGAAAAGTAGGTTTTTCGTTAATAATAAAGTTATGAAAATAAAACCTAGCTAGTTTGATAGCCCATCTTGAGCAGAGAAATAATATACTTTTAATTATACAGACGGACAGATAACACGAAAGATATTGACGAAAGACTGTATTGTTCACATCAGACTAGCGAACAGGTTTTTGTGCATATTTCACTAACGTTACATTTTGGTGTCCTTGAGCCCTAAAAATGCAAAAATCAAACTGCAATGAACTAGAGGGGAAAGTCGGAGGAGAGAAGCTAAAAATAACTTAGGGGGCAGGTTTGTGCAGTTTTTGCATGTAGTTAGTCCAAGAAACAAGTGTATTTTTGTGAAAAACCAAGTAGAGACAGACGGACCAACAGAAAATAATACACACTTGACTGAGATTTGACTGAAATTTGACTTTTGGTTTGAATATTTGAAAAAAAAATGTTAGAGGGGAAGTTCGTTGATTGGACAGAAGTATTTACATTATTGAGAAAGAGACGCACACTTGTGCCATTTGATATAAGACTGTCCATTAACACAGTTCATGACTGCTAGAGGTGAAATTCCCGGAATTAATAAATAAAAATCAGTGGGACGCCATAATCTAGCCAGCAGCTCAGCTGAGTTTTGCTAGTAATAATTAACTGTGTTATCAATTCTGAATTGTGGTAAGGAAAAAAGCATTTATCTTGTTTATTTTAATATTTTGAGTGATTCTTCTTCTTCTTCGTTCGCCCTGAAAAGGACGGTGGTTGCGTTGTGTCTGTTTACAACGTAGCTGTGATATCTGCACCTTTCGGTCGACACATCCGACTTCTGCACGGCATTTTTTAGGACCGGGTTTGCCTTCCCATTTCGATCCACACTCGCTCAGCCAGCCTGCACAGCTGCAGACTGTTTCCAGGACCACCACGTGGAGGTGGAGTGCGGTCTTGACCAGCTCTGGTTCGCTGGTCCTGACGCAGGCAGTCAAGCTATGAGTCGCTGACTGCGGTCTCTATTGCTGCGTCTTGAGCTTTTGAGTGATTGATACTGCCATATCATGAAAAATGATTACGACAAGTAAGTGCTTGCTCTAGGTCCCCAGCAGGAGTCCAGGGCCTAGAGACAAAACAAATAAAATATAAAAACCTATCTAAGACTATGGAAGGCGGATCTATTATTGACATCAGTGGGAACATATTACCCACCTTATTGAATAGAAGAGGAAACTATTGAACATATTTCGGATGCAATGCAGTCTTGGGAAACTGATACTAATTGATAACAACTGGGTGAGATGTGTTACATTGGTCAGAGAGATCTGACCCAGTCTGTGTAGTGTTTGTTTGTAGTGTTGTGTGTAAGAGTGGCGCAATGAATAGAGTACTGACACATGGCACAAATTTTGTTTCAGAGTTTCTGATCTGGCACTACGATTGTGCCAGATACTCTTGTAGAAGTACAAGAGCGGGTGTCTGTGCAGCCTAACATTTTACTCCAGC
This sequence comes from Oreohelix idahoensis, assembly GCA_024509875.1. Taxonomy (NCBI): domain Eukaryota; kingdom Metazoa; phylum Mollusca; class Gastropoda; order Stylommatophora; family Oreohelicidae; genus Oreohelix; species Oreohelix idahoensis. Next base: position 3,363 of record JAMPIV010009254.1, read on the forward strand.
TACTAAGAGGAGTGGGCCACAAGAATTCTGTACTACATCATTACAGGCCAGTAAAGTGCAAACCTGGCCTGCTGGAGATTCATTAACAAATCCCACCATCAATAAAGAAATAAAGCTTGTAATATTAACATTAGTCCCTATGTTAAGGACTATGATCTTTGTGACCACAGATTGGACATGATGACGCCACCCCAACTAACCATCCAGTGCTAGATTTCCCAAGACAGTGTAGATACCATTAATATTAATCATTGTAATAATACACTTATGTACAAAAGTTATATTTGATTATGCAATATATACATATGCATTTCATTGATAAATACCTATCATTTCATATGTTCTGACCAAAAAAAACAATTGGTTCAGGACTAATAAATTTTAAAACTTAAAGTTTAACAGCCAGTGTTAGTTCAGTGTATTATAGAATTTATTATTATTATTAGACTTATTAATTACATGGTTGTGTCTGTGTATTTTATTACCTACACATTACATTTCAGTACCCTAGACTTTTAACGTAGCTAACACTCATTATAGGAGAATAGGTCTGTTTGAGGTCGTAAGTGGTAGCAGAAGGGCCTTCTGTAACTCACATAAGCTTTTATCTCAGGAGCCTTCACAGCTGACCTCATACAGTACACTAGGTAACATAACAACCATACAATAACATCAAAAACAACTACAAATATTGGGGGCTCGTCCGGGATTAAGTTCATCAAAGATATTAGGGTCTCCGGGTCCGGGAATTAAACTAGTGGGGTATAAGGGAATAAATTTAAAAGTGTCCCTTAAAATAAAAAGTGGAAAATAAGAGTTGATGAATCTTCACAGCCAGTGGTAATTAATTAAGTAATTAAGATATTACCTTGGTAATCATATACTTGTTGTTTACCTTAGTCATTGCTAAATTGTGTGTTTGAGTATGGCAGATCTAGCAAAATTTAGATCGGCTGCTGTGCTGACGGCGAAGGAGATGAATATGGAGGGTCAAGTTTTAATTCAGTATGTAACTTCAGAATGTGACAAGTATATTGAAAGGGAAGATAGGAGGTTAGCTGAAGAGAAGAGGTTACAAATTGAGGCTGATAAAGAACTTAAGAGGCTGCAGATTGAGGCTGACAAAGAGGCTAAGGCATTGGAGGCAGAAGAAAAACGACATCAAAGGGAAGCAGAAGATAAGAGATTGACTGCCGAAAGGGAGGCAGAAGAAAAGAGACAGGCTGCTGAGGCAGAAGATAGAAGATTGCAAAGGGAGCACGAGTTACGACTAAGGGAGCTGGAATTACAAGGCCATGCTCCTGAAAATGGTGCCAGCCCTTTTGCCTCAGATGCTACGCCTAGTCAGGGAGCCTCAACCTCAGCTATGGGGTTTCATTTTGACCATTTTTAGTGAGAAAGACGATGACATCGAGGGGTACCTCAGTAGATTCGAACTATTAGCTACTACGTATGGGTTAGAGAGAGAGAGGTGGAGTCTTAAGTTATCCCAAGGGCTTAGAGGTACTTCTTATGAAGTTTTTGCTAAGATGCATAGAGACGACCAAGACAATTATGACATGCTAAAGCAGGCTTTGTTATTGAGGTATGAAAAGAATGGTGAATTTTATCGTAAGAAGTTTAGAAATGCCAAACTGTTGTCTGGGGAGACATACCACCAATTCTCTGCCAGACTGGAAACCTATTTGGAGAAATGGACTGCTCTGGGGAAGACCCAAGATCTCAAAGAGATGATCATGATAGAGCAATTAAGAGAGTCCATGGCTCCAGACCTGAGAAAATTTCTCATGGAACAAGGTGCAGAGAGGTTGGGGGAGGTTTTAAATGTCGCTGAGAGGTATCAGGCAGCCCAGGCAGAGGTAAGTGGCACTAAAAAGAAGCACATAGACAATTTTAAAACTCCACAGCAATTTAGTAAATTTGATACGAGAGAACAAGGTAATAAAGGCAGGACAAACTTTGATAGGCCACGAAATGATTATCGTGATAGAAACTCACAGTTCAATGACCAAAAATATAATGAAAGAAAACCGTTTAACCAAGGAAAGAGATGGTGCAAATGGTGTAAGAAAGACAACCATAACACCAAATTTTGTAAAAGGAAACCTTCAAACATTGCTGCAATGAAATCGGGGAAACAAAGATTAAAGGTTAATCCTAATGGACAGCAGGAACCTTATCACCCCCCAGTTTGTGAGGATGTTATTTGTAATGGGGTCACCATAAGGTGCCTATATGATACAGGTTTGGATTATGATTCAGTTGTGAAGTCTAGCCTAGTGGACCCAAGTCAGTATACCACAGAAACAGTGGAAATACAAGGGGCAACTAAGGACATACCACTCATGACACTTCCCATCGCAAGGATAACGGTGAAAACTCGCTATGTGGAAGGAGAAATCAGAGCAGCAGTGATAGATGAACCAATCTACCCTCTGATATTGGGGTGTAGATACGTCTTCTTGGGGAATCCCGAGAGACCTGTGATCATGGCGACAGTGCAGACCAGGTCACAGAAAAAGGAGGAAGAAGGTGAACCTATAAATGCTCATCCAGAAGAGATGAGGAAGGCGCAGGCTGAGAATAGGACACTCAAGCCATGTTTCAAGAAATTGCCCAAATGCCACACACCTCCAAGCAAGGGAGAGTACTTTATGAAGAACAAATTGATCTACAGGAAGGCCGGAACTGGAACAAATGGTCACAACCAGCTGGTTCTTCCCACTTCATATAGGGATAAAGTGATGGAACTAGGGCATGCGATTCCCTTCAGTGGTCACATGGGGATCAGCGCCACAGGACAGCGTATAGCTTGTCATTACTTCTGGCCAGGGATAACGGAGGATATAAAAAGATATGTCAAATCCTGTCCAGAATGTCAAAGGGTAGCTCCAAAGCATTGGACTGCTCCTGCAACTCTAGGGGAAATGCCCATAGTGGGAACACCTTTTGAGAGGGTTGCAGTGGATATTGTGGGACCTCTCACTCGGACCAAGAGGAGGAACAGTTACATCCTTACTCTGGTGGACACTTGTTCTATGTGGGGAGAGGCGGTAGCCCTGCCATCAATTGATTCGAAACATGTAGCAGAGGCACTACTTACAATATTCACAAGATTAGGATTCCCGCATCAAATCTTGACTGATAATGGCTCACAGTTCAAGGGGAAACTAACGGAAGAAGTTTTTAAGCTATTTCAAGCCAGACACTTTCATTGTAGTCCGTACCATCCACAAGGGAACGGCCAGGTAGAGAGGTTCAATGGGACTCTCATTTCTATCCTGAGGAAGCTGGCACATGAAAAACCGGATATGTGGGATCAATTTCTGCCCGCCGCGTTGTTTGCGTATCGGGAGGTACCACATAGTTCAACCGGGATGGCTCCCGCAACCCTGCTATTTGGGAGGCCAATAAAAGGTCCATTGGAAGCACTATTAAGGACCTGGACAGATGAGGAAGCAGAAGAGACTGTTACCTCATCATATCAATATGTGAACGAGCTGACCACTCGTCTGAAAGCTGGATGGAAACTGGCAAATGATAATTTGAGACAAGCCAGGAAGAAACATGCAGCATATTTTAATAGGAAAGCAAAGGACAGAGAATTAGCTGTGGGAGAGAAGGTGCTTCTTCTACTACCCGGCAGCCAGAATAAGTTGCAAATTGGATGGCAAGGTCCATATACGGTTCTAGAGAAGGTGTCTAGAACAAACTATAAAATTGACAAAAAGGGGAAGGAGAAGGTATATCATGTAAACCTTTTAAAGAAGTATCTGGACAGACCACTCCAGGAAAGCACCCCCTTACTGACTTTGGCTATCGCAACTAAAATGAAAAAAGAACCACTCACCTCACATGAATACCCATTACATCCCTGTGAGACAGCCGCACAGGTAAAAGTCAGTAAGCACCTGACTAAAAATCAGAGGGAGAGAGTTCAAAAGGTTCTGGAGGAACATACAGATGTATTAACAGATAAACCAGGACATACAAATTTGCTACAGTATGACATGAAGCTGGTAGACTCAAACCCAATCTGTATGAGAGCCTATTCTATTCCGTTCGCGAAGGAGAAGGCATTGAAAGAGGAAATAGATTATTTGTTGAAAGAAGGGATTATTTCACACAGTGAATCTTCTTTTAGCTCCAGTGTAGTTTTGTTGAGGAAACCGTCTGGGGAACATAGACTGTGCATAGATTACAGGAAACTGAATGCTGTCACAGAAGGACAAGTGGATCCATTACCAGACACAAAACAGTTATTTGCCAGATTGAACAAGGCAAAATACTTTTCGAAGGTGGATCTTAGCAAAGGCTATTACCAGATTCCAGTGAAGCCTGAAGTTAGACCTTATTTAGCCTTTAGCACCTCGGAAGGACATTATGAATTCAACATGCTACCATTCGGACTGAAAAATGCTCCGAGTGTATTTTCTAGGATGATGCGCAAATTGTTGGATCCCTTGAATAATCCATGTATCACGAATTTCATGGATGATATTCTTGTCGCCACGGAAACATTTGAGGAACACATTAACTCTCTGAATATGTTATTTGATAGGCTTAGGGAAGCGAACTTAACTGCTAGACCAACAAAATGTTGTATTGGATGCAAAGAGTTGGAATTCTTGGGACATACTGTATATCAGGGTAACATGACCCCTGACCCCAAGAACTTGGAAAAACTGCAGAGAGCACCTAGACCACAAACAAAAAAAGACGTGCGATCATTCGTGTCGTTATGTGGGTTTTACCAAAAATATATCAAAAATTTTAACTCTATATATGTGCTCCTCTGACTGATCTGACTCGCAAAGGAAATCCAGATAAAATTGTTTGGTCTGCGCAATGTGAATTGGCATTTCAAGAGTTAAAGGAAAAACTCACTAGCAAGCCTATTCTCAAATTGCCTGATTTGACTCAGGACTTTGTGGTGAGAACAGATGCAAGTAATGTAGGCCTGGGGGCGGCTCTGTTGCAAAGGTCCTCTTCACCCAATGGGGAACTGAACCCAGTCGCTTATGCAAGCCGCAAGTTGAATAAAGCGGAGCAGGGATATTCCACAAGCGAAAAAGAATGTTTAGCGTTAATCTGGGCAATAAAAAAGTTCCAAATCTATCTGTATGGTAGGACTTTTGTGGTCCAGACGGATCACCAGCCCCTAGTGTTCTTATCTCAGGCCAAGCATGAAAATGCAAGATTGTTAAGATGGTCTTTATTATTGCAACCTTATCAGTTTATTATCGAATATATCCCGGGGTCACAGAATGTCGGTGCAGATTTCCTCAGTAGGCACCCCTGTGATCAAAATTAGAGTAATTGGCAGGCGTGAGGTTAATTTTATCTATGTGTATCACTGTTTTGAAACTTGCAGTAGTGCATGTTCTCAGGTGGGGAGATGTGTGATGAAAAATACAGTGATACAACGTTAAAATATCTCCAATTATAAAGATAACGGATAAGATAACATGTAGGGATAAAATTATACGTAAGATACTAGGATACATTCTCGCCTATGCCAGCCCTTTCTACCGCCATTGAAACTAACTAGTTAGACATGCAGACGAAACGTTTACCCTTTTGGGGAATTGGTGGGGGTGTTGGGGGGGGGGGGGTGGGGGGGGGGGGGGGGGCGGGGGGGGGGGGGGGGGGGGGGGGGGGACTGACGGGGGGGGGGGGGGGGGGAGGGGAAAACGGAGATAAAAGGGAAAAAATATGATTAAACACGTGTTTGAATCTAAAAAGCAAAAAGACGCAATTTGTAGTTTAAAGAAAAAAAAATCACGCCACTAGTTGACACAATGTAAGGGATTAGTAGAAAAAAGACCTTAGCTCTTATTCGAAACAGTCATATCTTGGACGTTTTTACGGTAATTGGTTGTTTTATTTGAATACAGCGGCAAACGCGTGGACGAAGGTTCAAAAACAACTTTCAAAAACTAACCTTGAGAAAAGTAGGATTTTCTTTAATATTAAAGTTATGAAAATAAAACCTAGCTAGTTTGATAGCCCATCTTGAGCAGAGAAATAATATACTTTTAATTATACAGACGGACAGATAACACGAAAGATATTGACGAAAGACTGTATTGTTCACATCAGACTAGCGAACAGGTTTTTGTGCATATTTCACTAACGTTACATTTTGGTGTCCTTGAGCCCTAAAAATGCAAAAATCAAACTGCAATGAACTAGAGGGGAAAGTCGGAGGAGAGAAGCTAAAAATAACTTAGGGGGCAGGTTTGTGCAGTTTTTGCATGTAGTTAGTCCAAGAAACAAGTGTATTTTTGTGAAAAACCAAGTAGAGACAGACGGACCAACAGAAAATAATACACACTTGACTGAAATTTGACTTTTGGTTTAAATATTTGAAAAAAAAATGTTAGAAGGGAAGTTCGTTGATTGGACAGAAGTATTTACATTATTGAGAAAGAGACGCACACTTGTGCCATTTGATATAAGACTGTCCATTAACACAGTTCATGACTGCTAGAGGTGAAATTCCCGGAATTAATAAATAAAAATCAGTGGGACGCCATAATCTAGCCAGCAGCTCAGCTGAGTTTTGCTAGTAATAATTAACTGTGTTCTCAATTCTGAATTTTGGTAAGGAAAAAAGCATTTATCTTGTTTATTTTAATATTTTGAGTGATTGATACTGCCATATCATGAAAAATGATTACGACAAGTAAGTGCTTGCTCTAGGTCCCCAGCAGGAGTCCAGGGCCTAGAGACAAAACAAATAAAATATAAAAACCTATCTAAGACTATGGAAGGCGGATCTATTATTGACATCAGTGGGAACATATTACCCACCTTATTGAATAGAAGAGGAAACTATTGAACATATTTCGGATGCAATGCAGTCTTGGGAAACTGATACTAATTGATAACAACTGGGTGAGATGTGTTATGTTGGTCAGAGAGATCTGACCCAGTCTGTGTAGTGTTTGTTTGTGGTGTTGTGTGTAAGAGTGGCGCAATGAATAGAGTACTGACACATGGCACAAATTTTGTTTCAGAGTTTCTGATCTGGCACTATGATTGTGCCAGATACTCTTGTAGAAGTACAAGAGCGGGTGTCTGTGCAGCCTAACATTTTACTCCAGCTACTAAGAGGAGTGGGCCACAAGAATTCTGTACTACATCATTACAGGCCAGTAAAGTGCAAACCTGGCCTGCTGGAGATTCATTAACAAATCCCACCATCAATAAAGAAATAAAGCTTGTAATATTAACATTAGTCCCTATGTTAAGGACTATGATCTTTGTGACCACAGATTGGACATGATGACGCCACCCAACTAACCATACAGTGCTAGATTTCCCAAGACATTGTAGATACCATTAATATTAATCATTGTAATAATACACTTATGTACAAAAGTTATATTGGATTATGCAATATATATATGCATTTCATTGATAAATACCTATCATTTCATATGTTCTGACCAAAAGAAACAATTGGTTCAGGACTAATAAATTAAAAAAATTTTAAAACTTAAACTTTAACAGCCAGTGTTAGTTCAGTGTATTATAGAGTTTATTCTTATTATTAGACTTATTAATTACATGTGTGTGTCTGTGTATTTTATTACCTACACATTACATTTCAGTACCCTAGACTTTTAACGTAGCTAACACTCATTATAGGAGAATAGGTCTGTTTGAGGTCGTAAGTGGTAGCAGAAGGGCCTTCTGTAACTCACATAAGCTTTTATCTCAGGAGCCTTCACAGCTGACCTCATACAGTACACTAGGTAACATAACAACCATACAATAACATCACAAACCACTACAAAGACTCCTTGGTATTATCTACACAGTAGAACTAGACTTTTCCTGTGGCTTTTCTGCCATTCCAAAACGTGTTGTCCTGAGCTCCAGTTTCTCCACCTTGGCTTGCCTTTAAAGAATCATCACATCTGGTCTCAAGCTAGGAGGAAGAAACGTGTAGCATATTGTGCATTCCCTGTCATCCACGGGGGCTCTTCAAATATGCAGAGCTAAAATACTGTGCTCTGGTTCTTGGCTCTCCTAAAGAATAGTCACGTCCTACAAAAAGCCACTTCTTAGCTCCCCTTGCCTATCCATAGTGAGATCTTCCTGCAAGCAGGCAACTAGGTAAAAGCCAGAGTTATGTCTGGGGCTCAAGTGACTCCTCCAAGCTTAGTTTGCAATGATGGGATCTCAACATGTTTCACCACAAGGGGAATCACTAGAAGTGAGTGGATGATTTTAAGAGTCAACGAGGGTACAATTAGCCTCACAGACAGTGGTTCACATCCAAATCTACATACTATAGCATTGTGCATAGCTGGTGGTCATATAAGGATGAGTACAGGTATGCCTCTATGCATACAACTAGGATGCATAATGCCTTTCATTTCCAATTTCATAAAAAAATTATGCTCACGACAATTTCTGTTAAGTGCAAAAACACATCGAAATCACATCACACATGAAAATGCAGATGTAGACCACCAGCTCCGCCCTGGTGCCACCACCCCCTGAACCCTAACCGGCACACTCCCTTCACACCTTCCTCCCAAAATGCAATAAAAAGGCCGGAACTATATTGCTTTGCTTTTACATATATCACCTCGTACATAACTGTATAAACGCGCAATTATATATATTGTGTGTAATCGTAGCAACTTGCCCAAAATGGCGGCCTCCAGTTCACTGTCCTTCCTATCATTCTTTTTTATTAAAGAATAACTTCTATTCAACCCTTGATCAGTTATAATAAAGATATAGTGTAGTTAATTCAAGGTACTAATATTGATGTTTATTATATCAAAATATGATATCATCTCCTCACTTCACTCTGTCCAAATAGAGTAATTAAAACTGGTCGGTCGGGTCAACTGGTAGAGCACGGAAGGATTTGATAGATTTTCAAGTGATGGAGGGGGAAGAGAAAAAATTTTAATCGGACTAATCATCCCTGGCCGGCATTTAACACTTTGCTGACCAGCGATCCGGAGCATTAATGTCTCCCATTACCAAGGGTGTTTGCAGATTTCTTTAAAAATAACTGTTTTTTTTTTTTAAATTCATAAAAAATTGAAAAACAGACATAGGGTTTTGAAATTTTCAGAGCGCCACTATGAATGGTTGCTACATCTGAAAAAATATATTTCATGCAAATTGGTCACATGATCATGGCGGCCATCTTGAATTTGTGTGGCTATTTATAGAAATTTCAGGAGATGTTTTAAAACCATGATATTTTTCCAGTGTTTAGTGAATTTGTTCGATGTCAGTGCAATAAAATGTTAGCGACATTGATAGCAATTCAGTGCATTAATGTCTCCCATTACCAAGTTTGTTTGCCGATTTCTTTAAAAATAACTGGTTTTGTTTAAATTCATAAAAAAATTTAGAAAAAACAGACATAGGGTTTTTTGACAATATTTTTCAGAGCGCCATTATGAATGGTTGCTACATGTGAATAAATATATTTTAAGCAAATTGGTCACATGATCAAGGCGGCCATCTTGAATTTGTGTGGTTATTTATAGAAATTTCAGAGATGTATTTAAAAAAACCATGATATTTTTCCAGTATTTAGTGAATTTGTTCGATGTCAGTGCAATAAAATGTTAGGGACATTGATGGCAATGAAGAAAATAATCTTAATTGATGTACTGATTTAATGATAACTATGTATTTAAACATAAAAGGCTAACAAAAATTGTGAATAAAATGCAAAGAAAATTTAATTTTTGTATTTGTCTTTTTTGAGTGTATTCTGTGTCCCTGGCGGCATCTGATAATGAGTTTTTGTGAATGTTTTGAATAGTTTACGTACCTCTAGTTGGAGTCTGAGCTGCTCATCCGTTCATTTACACTGGGGTTGAAGTTGTAGCTGTAGGCCTCTGCAAGAGTCCTTTTGTCTGGATCGTTGAATAATCCTCGACTGTGTGGTATAATTTTGAAGCAGGTTATCGTGCATAAGAGGTACATTGCAATCTGGGCAGTACATGACAGTCCTGGCTTCTTTTCCCTGCAGCCTAACACACTTTGCAGCCTGGTTTGTACCTTGCCCTTTCATATTTATCAATGAATGTGCGCCCCGTAGGTCGCGGTATCGTGACTTGTGGTTTTGAAGGTGTCACATTGCGTCGAAGAATAGCAGGTTCAATAAGAGCGAGACTGACACATCCTGCCTGAACTTCTTTGCTGTGATCTTTTTTTTGTAGAGATTGGCAGTGTTGTAGGTTAATGTGCCCATTAACCAGGGCAGTTTTTTTCAACTAAGAAATGATATATGGGAAGGTACCATTTATAGGATCTGTGTGGGTAGGGATAGCTTGCACCCAGTTGGCCGAAGTGGTCGACACCTCCCCTCCCATACTTTTGTTGTATTTTTCTGCTAGCACTGGCTTCCTGAATTGTTCTGCCCTCAGGTATTCCTCGTTTTCTAACTGTCTTGTCCATAACATCATTGGAGTGAACAGTAGATAAAAGGTTAACTCTTTTCGTGTCATGCCAGGTAACTGCCAACATGCCTTTATCTTCTGTGGCACAAAACACAGGATGATCTGCCTTTTTCAATTTGAGTTGCTTTTTCTTCAGTGCTTCAGGAAAATGCGTCCTATTCTCAGCTACTGTTCCACATGCACCAATCTGAATTTCTTTCAGCTCTTGAAATAAAGCTGGGGCTGAATAAAAGCTGTCGCAGTAGAGACTATCTCCTTCGTTGCCACATCCATCTAGACGATCTTTCACAACCCTGAAGTTGCCCCAACCCAGCCTTCATCAGTTGCCGTCCCAGTATAAATTTTCAATTTCAGGCAGCATTGTGTTTTTAGCATCAGTGAGTACAAATACTTTGAATCCCCACTTTGTGGGTTTTGCTGGCAGGTATTGCTTGAAAATATTTCTACCCTTGAACCTCACCATCGATTCATCTATTGACAACTCCTGCCCAGGTGTGTAGTGTTGCTTATATGTAGGCAAAATAATATCCAGTATGGGTCTGAGCTTGAAGAGGGGGTCATACCCAGGCTGCCCCCTCTCAATTCTGTTATCATTATTTATTAAAATGGAGATTTCTGTGGAGCTGTTGGTACCTGTTTCCGACTCATGACCCTCGATATAGGTGTATCATTCAACCAAAAGTTCTTACACCAGTAGTCTAAGAACTGCTGGTTTTGCAACACATTCCCATACCAATCTGAAGGCCTATGATTGCAGAAATTTCAACTGCATCAGTTTTATCCCAAGTACGTTTCTTGTACTTAGCATTTCCTGTGTACTGAGAGAGGTGATTTTCTCCGTACCTATTCACTTCGTCAGTGATCAGATCTATGGCAGTGTCGGGGAAAAAAAGTTTGAAAAAAATCAATGGACATATATTCAGTTGTGTCTGCCGTGACACCTTGTTGTTCTTCATATGGAGGAAGCATGTCAAGCTCAACAAGTTCATTTTGAGCAAGCTTTCTCCATCTCCACATATTATTTTGATGTGCAGTCTTGCTATGGTCTCTTGTGCCACGCCCATCTCCTGCTTCAGATGTACTTACATCACAATCTAATCCAAATTCGTTGTCGCTGCTATCAGTTGCGTTACGATTGAGTGATACATCTCTACTTAGCCATGAGATATCACTTTCGGCCCCAGATTCGCTGCCAGAGTCAGAACCATCTCTGTTATAAGTCTGGTTTTCATCATCACACATGATGAAAACAAAGAACGGGCACTTGTACTAAAAATAATGAAATTTTAATCAAAACTCCGCTAGAAACAGCGCTTCACGATATCATTCATGGGCGCAGCCATTTTGGAATGTTAAAAATACCCGGATGAGGCTTGTTTCGTAAAACTATCGATACGGCTGTCTGTTGCATTGGTAGAGTTACTAATTCGACTTTCGTCGAATCTGGTCAGCAAGGGTTTCAACCGGAAATTTGACTATCGTCAAATTTGGTCAGCAAAGTGTTAAACATCCAGTAACCCCAAGGTTAAAGGTTTGTGTCCTCATTGAAAACGTACGAGTTAGCTTACAAAAAGTCACTTTAATTGTAAACTACAAGAAATATTAACGCAGCTCTTTCTTTGAAGTAAAGTTTACATTTGGTAACGCATGGAGGCATATCTGGAGTCATCCTTATATGACTACCAGCTAAGCATAATGCTAAAGTATCCACATATGTAAGTGAACTTCTAGTAGGTTAATTACACCCTCATTGACTCTTGAAACCCACACACTTCCAGGGATTCCACCTGTGGTGAAACACGTTTGAGAACCCAGCAAGCTTGGAGGAGTCACTTGAGCCCCAGACGTAACTCTAGCTTTTGCCTGGTTGGCTGCATGCAGGAGGATCTCACTGTGAACCCATGATAGGTAGGGAAGCCGAGAAGTGGCTCTGTGTAGGATGTGATTGTTCCTTGGGAGAGCCCAGAAGCAGAGAATTTTAGTTCTGCATAGTTGGAGAGCCCCCTTGGATGGCAAGGAATACACAGTATGCCACATACTTTTTCCTCCAAGCCTGGGACCAGATGTGATGATCCTTTAAATGCAAGCGAGGCTGGAGAAACTGGATCTCATGACTTCAACTCAACATGTTTCGGAATTGCAGAAAAGCCAAGATCTACAGTGTAGATCTTGGTATCAAGGAATCTTCAACTTGGTATAGGCTGCAAAAGAGCAAGAAGCTCAGCAGTCCTAGTTAACTCTTTCAGTCCCAAGCAAAAAAGTGGGTTTTGCCCAAGCAAAAATGGCCACCCCAGTGCGTTTTTATTGTTGTTGTTTGGAAATAATTTTTTAAAATGTTCATATGCATAAATAACTTTGTTGTTATATATGAAACTGAAGGTAATTGGATGTACTTTACTCTTGTGCTACAAGTATAAAAGCTTTCATTGAAAAATGATTAGTTATTCAAGGTAAAATGGAGGATATGCGCTTAAAAAAAATGATTAGTTATTCAAGGGAAAATGGAGGATTAATGCAAGACGCAGTTGGTAACTCATCTGGAGAAGAAAAACTCTTATTTAAAACCACCTACTGCATTGTAGCTACACTGGGAACATTTTAAAAAAAAGAAAAATGTCCCATTCCTCATCTGGGTTATGTCAGCGCCATTGGAGGAGCATATTGAAAGCATGACTTTCACCAGCCACTTTGCGGAAGAAACTATATAGCAGTGAGAGAAGCCTGAGACAGACTGCCAACTTTGGGAGAAGTAGTTGTGGTTATATGAGATCCTTCTTCTTCTTCTTCGTTCGCCCTGAAAAGGACGGTGGTTGCGTTGTGTCTGTTTACGCCTAAGCTGTGATATCTGCACCTTTCGGTCGACACATCCGACTTCTGCACGGCATTTTTTAGGGACTGGGTTTGCCTTCCCATTGCGATCCGCACTCGCTCAGCCAGACTGCACTGCTGCAGACTGTTTCCAGGACCACCACGTGGAGGTGGAGTGCGATCTTGACCAGCTCTGGTTCGCTGGTCCTGATGCAAGCAGTACAGCTATGGGTCGCTGACTGCATTCACTATTGCTGCATCTTGGGGTCCCATATGAGATCCATTGACGAAGAAGAAGATACCTAAACCTCTCACTGTTTCTTTATTACTAGCCCATGAACTGCTGTTGGATTATGTGAAAAAGAATTTTCTGAGGATTGCAAAATAAGTTGTGACTGTTTATTATTAGAATAGTCCAGTGGAGGACAGGTCTTTAGATACACACCGAGCCAGCCAAGTGGTATTTTGTTGTTGTTGTTGCTCTCTGTTGTGTAATTTTTTCGAGCCATTTTCTCCAAATCTTTGGTTTAGTATCTTCCATTTACTCTGCTGTATTAATACTTTTTCACAGAACATAGAGTACCTTGAGCAATTCAGTAAATTTTTATGTATATTTATCTTCACATATAACAACTGTAATTTCTCCACTTATGACCATCACAAACATTTATATTATAAGACCACAGTGCACTAATGGAAACCTGCTATAAATTCAAAACAGTAAAAGTAGATTGAATCCCTGCCGACTGCACGATATATGGAAATGAGAAGGCATATAGACCTGCAAAAGAGGGAGGAAGAAAAATCCAAACTGAAAACAGGGTAACGTGATGAGATTAAATCAGTAATAAAAAATAACTTCAAAGAAAAATGGCATAAGAAAGACACAGGAGTCCGATACAGCAGAACCATACTTTACATTATTAAAAAGAGATCAGGCAATACATTTCAGACTATCAACCGTCCTTTGCAGACTCAGAACACCATCTGTACAACAAATTGAGACAGATGTGGGAAGGATAAACAAACAGTGGAACATGTCCTCCAGTACGGTCGACGCTATGAGAGGGACAGGGTAGCGACATGGCCTTCTCTAACTCAATTGAGGGAGAAACTATATGGTGATTAGAGATGCCTGAGACGGACTACCAACTTTAAAAGAGAGATAGGTGTGGTTATTTGAGAACTGATGACGAAGAAGAAGACCACAGTAAGTGTCCAAGTTGTTAGAACATTTGCTTCTCGAGGCAGAATGGACTTGATTTAAAACCATGTCACACTCCATCTATACAGCTGTAAAAATGAGTACCCGAGTTATGGAAGGCAAAGGCAATGAGGAAGTGAACTTGTTATCCCATCTCATAAAGCTGAGACCTAGTGTAAGTGAAGCTTTAACCTTTCACCCCCTTATGATAGCATGTACCGTGGAACTATCCTGACCTATTTTACGGCACATGCATATTGCTTTGCTGTGCCTAAACCCACTTTTTTCTACTTGGTACTGAATGAGTTAATTGATTGATTAAAGATATACCAGGTTCGAAACCTGCTGCAGGCGGTTTGGTAGCAGGTCGCTTTGTGTGGATTTTTAACAATGGTATAAGCGCCGTCCCGTTCAGAAAGCAATGGCAAACTACTGAATGAAAAAAATTGCCTAGAAAAATCACAAACAGCCAATAAAAGCTGGGGTTGATTACCACGTCCTGTAAAGGATAAGCAACTAACTTTTTAACAGAGAAGTTATACCATCTCTTCAAGAGAATCTGGGAACTAGAGGCTGTCCCCAGGAGCTGGATGGAAGGGCACATAATTAAAAGTACCTAAGAAATATAGCTTGACTGTGTGCAGTGACTGGTGAGGTGTATCAGTTCTGATAGGCTTGGGTACATTTCTGAGCAGACTGATAATAAACTGTACAGATGAAATTGTAAATGGGAAAACTCAGGGAAGAACAAGTAGAATTTAACAGAAAGATCATATACAGATCAAATAGAAATGCAGAGAGCAGACATTCCAAATGTCAACTTTGTGGATTTTGAGAAAGCAGTAAATAGTATATAGACTGTCCAGTCGTGTAGAAAATATCGGGCATTATAGAATCCGTGAGAAATTCTTTAACATCCTTCAAGATTTTTATCACAAATTAAAAAGCCGCCTACACAGTTGTCCACACTGGCAATCTCTGAGAGCCCTTTGCCATGGAGGATTGCGTATGTTCGCTTTCACCGGTGATCTTCTTTGTAGTCATGGGCTTATGGACTGGGTGACGAGGCAGACAACAGAAGGGAAAATGAAAAAAAAAGGTATACAAAGGACATTTGACAATAACTTGTACATGTTGCAGACGACCTATGCTTTCTGTCAAGTAAGCAAGATGTGCAAGAAAAGATACTTCTTCTTCTTCTTCTTCGTTCACCCTCAGATGTCAACTTGAATAAGTTCAAAGAAAGCGGTGGTCAGCCTGAGGCTGTTGATATCTCCATAGATCTTCTCCAGGAATGGTACTGGTGATGGCCATATGCGTCTTCTCCGCTCCTCATATGTTGAGCACCTCTGAAGCAGGTGTTCGGCAGTCATTTTACCAGTGCCACAGTCACACTCATCCATAGTTCCTATCTTTAATTTGTTGAACAGATGGTATCTCAATCTGTTATGACCAGTGCGAAGTCTGAAGATTACCAAAGAAAAGATACACTAATGCTAGAAGCAGCAAAATTAGTATTACACATGTTTAAATAAAACAAATAAAAACGAATGCCCCCTTCACATACTCATTATCTTATGGCCAAATGTAAAGTCGAACACAGACCTGTGGGATAGGATAAGACAACAAACCAGTAGATCTAGAGATTAGAGAGTGGACATGAATAAAACACATGCAGGAAAAAACATGTAAGTATAATCAGTCATACCTATGACTGGATCCAACAGTGGAAGAAGAGAGAGGGGATGCCACAGAAGACCTGGAGATCAGTGGAAGAGGAAACTAAGCCAGCTTTGTTATCATCAGTGGAGCCGAAGAAGGTGGCTCGAAATAGAAATCAGTGGCAGGTGGCATTGTACCCTATGTTCCACATGAAACTAAAATGATTGATTTTTTTTTTTTTTTCTCTAACCAGCGGCACTCAAGCTTTCCAGCTCTTTTGACCCAATGACATGTCATTGCGAGGCTGGGGTGTCAGTGGACTTTCCTTCCAACCCGGTCAGGAGCTTTGCTCCTTCCCATCCACACGGGATTTATGTGCAGGAGCCGTTCAGGTTATTCAGTCAAATTTCCGGTCGTAAACATTCTTTCAAATGCTGACGCCCGGGTTTGAACCATGAAAACCTGGTCGCCAGTACAACGCCGTAGCCATTACACCAGCGCGGCTCCCAAAATGATTGATTAACTTGCAGTATTATCAGGTGATCAAGAATAGTTGTTGGATTTAGCAGGGATGCTGGATACAACACATGGTGTACTGGTTATGATTAAATGTTGGATTCCACCAATAAGCTGACTGTTGCTGCATTACCTTCTGATGATGATTAAGTGTTGGATTTGGCAGATAAAACGGTATATATATATATGTATATATTTTATAATGTTCTTACGCTGGGTTCAGTGTCAAGTCTGATAATGATGAAGTATTGGATTTGGCAGATGACACTGGGTACATATTTCATAGGTTTACTTACCTTTACAGGTCTTGATGCTTCTAATGCTGGACATGCCTCACCTTTTGACACCCCTGAAGAACGTTACATTAAAATAAGACAAGTAAGAGGTGTTCTGTGCCATTGCTTTATACTCAGTTTTTTCTCCTCCTCTTAAGTATAAACTCATGCCTGCGTTTATCTTACATTGATGGTGCCTCAGGCTTTCATCATTACCCTACATATTCTTCCTAAAGGAGATGGGTATTGTCCATGTTGCCAGTCTACTTCATATATAGAGCTGGCATTTGTAGAAGACATGTTCTGCTGCTTGTTTTTGTTGCCTGTTTGTCCAGCTCTTAACCTGTTGATGGTGTTTTAGGCTTATGTGGCCAGTTATCAGATTGAAAATTTGTCTTTACTTGGTGAGTAATGAGCATAAGATGTAGTTTTTCTAAACTGAGACGTCTAATTTGACACTTTTCTGTTATACAAATTTTGTTCTTTCATTTTCTGTTAACTCTACTTGAATTGCTGTTTATTTCCTAATAAGCTTGTTGGTTCTTATTTCCAGCAACCAGGCATTCTGTGGGAATCCTACGTACTTTTAAGAGTTAATTGTAAAACAGTTATAACTAAAGAAGAAAATGAATAGCACGGCAAGCTTTGTTCACAGTTTACAAACTTAAGACACTACATAATGTTATTCAGCTTTCTGAGTTGTTAAGGCTTTCTTCTGCTGAAAGCCTCCTTTCTCTTGTCAATTTTTGTGTCTGAAGAGGAGCTTAACATTATCCAAAGGACTTCAAACATTGCCCTTCAGTGAGTACCCTCCCTTTGTGGAATCACTGGAAATGAGAGAGCAAATGCTCTGTATAGAAGTGGCAGTAAAATGAAACAATTCAGCCACCCATTGCCCTATCGAGAAGCTAACACTGTCATCCACAAGTACAGAAATCAGTGGACCGAGGAAGGGATACATACAGCAGAGATGACCCCATCCATAAACTTAACAGACAACAACAGACCATTATAATCTGCCTGAGAACTGGACACTGCAGATTACTGGGCCATCTCTGTCGCCTCAGGATATCTCATACAAATGAATGTCCATGTTGAACTGGAATCAAGACCCCCAAACATATTCTACAAAACTGCCCAACCCATGATGACCCACGATGTCTGATCTGGCCAGGGGGTACCGAGCTCAAACAGAAGCTATGGGGCTGCCGTGCTGACCTGAACTTCATTATGGCGACAAGTCTGCAGATTTAGCATGACTGCAAACTAAACGTAGAAGAAGTGTCTGAAGAAAATGACGATACCTCCGCTTGCTGGAATCCTGCATCAAAACACATCAGCTAGAATGTTCTATGTTCTAATCAGTGGAGTTGGATTTCCAGGTACATCTGTTTTGTCTTGTATAACCAGCCTGACATGGTTTTTCTATTCCACTTATGGTTCCTCAATTTGGTCTAGTTCCTTCCTTCAACCAGCTCTCTTTGAAGCACAGCTCCTGAACAAAAACGTGTCCCACCTTCCTGTCATGTGCCATCTGCTTAAGGTCTTTCCATGTCGTCTTTATCCCTATCATGTTATGTCTCCAGTTCTCTTATTCTTATATTTTTTGGTCAGTTTTTCGAACCCTGAGGATTCCAAACCAGGGACCACCTTGTAATGCCATCAGCTGATTTTGTGCAGGATGTGATGGCTCCTTGGGAGAGCACAGAATTTTAGCCATGTATGTTTTGAGAGCCCACATGAATGGTGGGGAATGCACAGTATGCGTCCCCTCCCCCCTTCTGATTGAAATCGGATGTGAGGATCCTCTAAATGCATGGCAAGCCATTATAGAATACTCTGGAAAGAAACAGTAGTTCATGACTTCAGCTCAACAAATTTCAGAATAGCCACAGGAAAAGTCCTGATCTACAATGTGGATAGTGCCAAGGACTCTTCAGCTTGGTATTGGCTGCGAAAGAGCGACAAACTCAGCAGCTCCAGTTAAACAAGAACAATACCATTTTATAGATAGACCTGACATTGTTTGCAGTTTAATAAAATGATAAGGAATTTAGCAGCAGTGACAAAGGCTATCCATTGAATCTGCATAATATGCATCTGTTTTACTTGTACAGCTCAGAACCTTTTCGATTTCATATCAGTATGTTTGTTTATATTTCAGGAGTGCTCAGACTTTTTACTAATACAGTTTGGGTTGTGTGCTTTCATAGCGGATGAAGAGAAGCAAAAGTGAGTTTTCTGTGTTGTTCTGTCGTTCTTTTCTACAAAGTTTTTATCTTCATCATTTTTATTCAAGTTCAGCATTGAATGACCACTACAGCTTTTCCCAAGGAAGCCTACACCAAAGCATCCGTGCTCTCTGGCGGCGGTTGTTTCAGTAGCAATTTGTATTACAAGGATGAGGTTGCCAGTCCCATACACAACCTTATACGAGGGGCGTTCAGAAAGTAATGCACCACATCGTTTTTCTCAGGAGCTGTTTATTCAAAAAAGCATGAAATTTATACACAATATACATGGATATGTCATGTAAACATCGGTATTATTCAACATAATCCCCATCAACTTGTACGGCTTTATGCCAGCGTGAAACAAGTGCGTGTATTCCTAGCCCGTACCAGATTTTGTCTTGATCATGTAGCCATTTCTTCGCTGCATGAATCACTCCTTCATCATCTTCAAACCTTGTCCCACAGAGTGCATCTTTAAGTGGACCAAATAGATGAAAATCCGAGGGTGCCAAATCGGGACTATAGGGTGGATGGGTTAGTACAGTCCAACCCAATTTGGTGATTGCTTCCGGTGTTGCCAGACTTGTGTGAGGTCGCGCATTGTCGTGAAGGAGAAGCAGGTCTGCTGGATTCTTGTGCGGCCGAACTCTGCGAAAACGTTGATTGAGTTTTTTCAATGTCTTAATGTAAGCTTTCGAATTAATTGTCTCTCCTCTTGGCATAACGTCCACAAGAATCACACCTTCAGTGTCCCAAAAGACAGTGATCATGATCTTTCCAGCCGAAGGAATTGTCTTGAATTTCTTTCTTCGTGGTGATTGCGGATGATGCCACTCCATTGACTGTCTTTTTGTCTCAGGTTCAAAATGATGTGCCCAGGTTTCGTCACCTGTAACGATCTTAGCCAAAAATTTATCTCCATCAGCATTGAAACGCATGCTGACTGACAGCTGTAAGGCCAATTGTTGAGTAGTGATTCGCCTATCAGTAAGAATAATGCCCTCAGCGCATTTCAACATTTCTGCGTTGGTGGCTGTGGCAGGACGTCCACAGCATGGCCGATCAAGCAGCTCCGTATCTCCACTTCCTGATTCTTTGATTCTCTGAACCCAGCGACTGACTGTACTCTTGTCGACTGCAAAACTTCCATACACATCACATAGACGCTTGTGAATGTTCACAACAGTTTCCTTCTCTGCAACGAGAAATTTTATCACAATTTGCTGCTTATAACGCAAGTTGCTAACATGCTCCATTTCAACGGTTTAGGGCAGCCGTATTATTTGGCCGGTTGCGGTGCAATTTGGTGCACACAATTGGCACATGCCATATTTGAAGTGTGCAAAATTTCATGCTTCTATCTTCATTATTAGCTGAGAAAAACGATGTGGTGCATTACTTTCTGAACGCACGTAGTATATTGTTACCTATTACGACATGCGGCAATTAGCAGTGGTCCTATTCTTTCTTTGACCTCCTCTGTGACCTGGAACTGCATCGGGCCTACATATTTTTAATGTATAATAAAAGCATTACTTAATTTGCTTGTCTGATATCAGACGCTGGGGAATAAATAAGACTGCTATGCTGTGTTAAAGATGTCATAAAGGATGAATAAGGAAGGTTAGATCAAGTCCAATTGGGAAAGAGAGCACCCAGGCCATTAAAAAAATGATGCATATCATCAGCTATCTAGGCTAGACCAGATCACCATTTTTTTGGCCACGCACTGGACACAGCAGATTGACATACCATCTATATCACAAGTATAGAATTGGAGCAACAGATCTCTGCACTAGCGCAGTGATAGCCAACACCTGCTGCAGCCCTGCCCAACATATGGCAATGAACGGAGTAGCATGTGGCAGCAACTTACCCCACTCCATGAAAAACTGTTTGGAAATGTCAGGAACCTTGAGCTGACTACTGCCGTTATTAGCGTCATTAATGTGGAAGTCTGAGGGCGAACAAGATGTCAGGAACCTTGAGCTGACTACTGCCGTTATTAGCGTCATTAATGTAGAAGTCTGAGGGCGAACGAGATGTCAGGAACCTTGAGCTGACTACTGCCGTTATTAGCGTCATTAATGTGGAAGTCTGAGAGCGAACGAGATGTCAGGAACCTTGAGCTGACTACTGCCGTTATTAGCGTCATTAATGTAGAAGTCTGAGAGCGAACGAGATGTCAGGAACCTTGAGCTGACTACTGCCGTTATTAGCGTCATTAATGTGGAAGTCTGAGAGCGAACGAGATGTCAGGAACCTTGAGCTGACTACTGCCGTTATTAGCGTCATTAATGTGGAAGTCTGAAGGCGATCAAGGAAGAAGAAGAATGATCTCGGGATAGAAGGGTACTGCATTTTGAGCGCTAAAGTAAAGTATGATCAAATTTCTGAACTTCTTTTAGAGCTCCATAATGTAAGCGGGACTTGCAGAACTCTTGAGCTGACTACTGCCTTTATTAGAGTCATTAATGTGGAAGTCTGAAGGCGAATGAGGAAGAAGAAGACATGGTGCTGACAACCCCATCATGTAAAAAGAACTGTTACAAACCTACCACTGCAAGTGTACAACTATTGTGTTTTGGCTCAGGCATGAAGTGGGATCATTTGAAGTGGTGGTTTCATGCTGACTAAAGAACCGTAGAAGGAAAAAAAAAAGTCTCATCGGCGATTCTTTCAGAATCAATACTGTGGTATATGGTAGGTTTCCTTACCTAGATGCTAAGTAGGAGTGGTGGTCATATCCTAATACAGCTCTGTATCTCACACTGATCAGATGATAGTTAACTTTGGATTTGAAATATTTTAATTGTTATATACCTTTAATAATGCAGGAGTTGATAGAAGATTTAATTTCTGTTGTTGATAACTTAAGAAATGGAATTCAGTGACTAAACTAGTGATAATCTAGATTTTGGAGATGACCTGGCTCTTGTCTCATTATTATTCTGGAGTCCCCAGGATAAGGGAAATAGAGGCAGATTAATTATACATGTTCTCAGACCTACGAGTCTTTTATATTTGGACATGCGCCCTAATATAACCGACTAGGTTAAACGGGACATGTCTCGCCAAAACGAGGCAAAACTTTATTTTTTTTAAGGGGGGGGGGGGGTGATTAAAAACATATGGAAGAGAGAACTGGAGACTGACTTGAAAGGTTCACAGAAGACAAGGAAAAACCTATAATTGATGGCACAGGACACAAAAGCTTGGAAGGTGGAAAAAAAAGCTGAAAGATTATGATGTTGATGATTTAATCATCTTAACACATTAACTACCGAATTGAAAAACACACTGTGGCCGAATTAAATTTTTTCCCCATTTTCATCTTGTAGGTGTTTGCACAAAGTAAGCTGTAGTTTTCGTAATTGTTTACAGATTTTTATGAATTAATACGTCATTTTAAAGATATATGAATGTACTATTACAATAAACACCGGTTGTAACTCAAATAGAGGTTGTTGCTATTTAACGGCCCTCCGAAGGCCGAGGACTTGCAATATTTTCACAATTATAACTGCTTGCGCCCCATCTCTATCAAAATCACAATTCAATCAATGTGCACACCGTTTTCACTCTTGTCCTCGTCGCTAGATCTATCAGTCAATTGTTGAAACACGTTTCTATCCTATTCAGCCGTTAGACGAGATGTATACGCATTTTTTGTAGTTCTATCACTGTTGTCATGGTAAACAGTTTTACACGATTTGGTAACTAACCCAAAACATTGAAAAATATGAACATAATATCAGTTTTTCAGTGTTCTACAACAACCATGCTTTGGGAATTTGTTTTCCGGTGGCAATTTAAAATCTCGAACCAGATCAGAGAGTGTTTCAGTACATTTTTCATTAGTTTTATTACTAAAATTAGATTGGCGCTCTGAGCGGCTTGTGGTCCAAATGTGATTATTTTGTGAGCCGCTGACAGCGGCTTGCGGTAGTTAATGTGTTAATGAAAAGATAAACACATTTCTGACTGAGAATATGTATCTGTAAGTGGAGGCTCATCAAAGCAAGAGTTCGCTATTCTTATCTTCATATTTCAGATATGAGGCCAGACCATATAATTTTTACATTTTCCCCGCACCTGTCTCTAGACATGCACCAGATCGGAGGTTTCTATGTCAGGCAAGAAAACTAATACAGAATTTGCATACTTTTGTATAATGAAAATGCCATGTCAGAACTTTTATATTATATGTTGCTCTAGCACAGTGGTCCTCAACCTGGACAATATTGCCCACTACTGGGTGTTTTTTCATTTCAGAATTTTGGTGAGTGCTACAAAAATTAAAGGTATACTGGCCATTTCAGGGAAGAGGTTAACAAAGGGTTTTTTTTTTTTTTTGTGTAGGTAAAATTGAAGCAGAATTTAATAGTGAAAGATGAAAAATAATAAAGTCTTGACAGGGAATTGAACCTATGAAAACTTGTTCCACAGCCCAGCAGCCTATTATCTGAGCTGTTGTCCTCTTAAAAACGTTTGCTATATAACTATAACAATTATGTGGAGGGGTATAATATGAATAATGCACAAATAAAGCAAAAATACAGTTGGGCTTTTAAATATATTTTTAATGTAACTAAGCATAGTCACATCAGTTTAGAAATTATGCAGAATGAAGCTTCTGCCAGAGTAAACACTGACTACGTGCGGAGTCTACCCTGCTATGCCAGGCTACATACACAGTATGACATGATAACAAGATTCAGTGACCTGATAAATCTGAAGGATGAAGTGTTGATGATGCACCTTTTTAAGGCAGATGTCTGATATGGATGTGACGTGACGAGGAATTCTTCGAATTAATCCATGATGATGCATGTAAAGCAGATCTTAACTAGGGTGGATATTACAACTCTGGCAGAACAAGAACATGCCCACTGTCTATCTACAATTATGAAACTCAATTTCATTGATACTTTTAGCTTTCGCAACTTCGTATTTAGTTGAATCTGGTTTCAGTGTAGTCAGTAGACTTCTTACTAAGTAAAGAATTCACCTGGACATGGTAGAAAGAAGGAATCTTCTTCTGACCTTGACAACTTTAAAACTTGACACTGAGACTCTTAAGGGGCACCAAGGACAAATTTTTCTTTTTTCACTTTCAGACGTCAGCTTGAATATGTTCAATGAAAGCAGTTGTCAGCTTGTGATTGTTGGTATCTCTGTAGAGTTTTTCCAGGAATGGTACTGGTGATGGCCATGTGTTCATTCTCTGTTCTTCATATGTTGGGCACCTTTGAAGTAGATGTTCAGCAGTCATTATATCGGTGCCTGTCATGAGAGGTTTAGATGTTATAAAGAATAAGATATCCTGGACATAAAGGTGTATCAGATGATACCATGATAGTGCCAGATAAGAGTCTGGTCTTATCAGTAATACCCCTTTCTCTGAAGAGAGTAAGGGTGTATAGACACAAAGGTAGGGTCAAGCTATGTAGTTCCCAGAGAAGATGGTGATGTAGTACTCTGAGTCCCTAACTGCTACCTCTCCTGTTCCGCCTCTGTGATTATGGTATTTAATATGTTTCTGACTTTGCTAGGGGTAATTTATATAACTATATTCACCAACAAGAACTGTAATTCAACTTAAAGAATCTAAGAAAGTCTTCTGGTGAATATTTACAATTTTATTAAACAGTTTCTCTTTTCTGTTTGAAAAGTGTTAAACTCAAATATTTTACAACATTAAATAAATAATAATAGTTAACAAATGTTTTTCTCTTGGGTCAAAATGTCTATCATCTTGTAGACAACTTTCGCTTGCTTGATCATTCACTTGTAGAATTGTTTATTATTATTACTATAAGTTTACAGAAACACTATACTAGTTTGGTCATCACCAACTGGATGAAGTTATGTCTTTATTGAGTCTGGATAAGCTGCACAGTTGCCTTAAGCAATCTTTGTCACTGCAGATGGCTCCCTTATATGCTGGATATAAAATTCAGATGAACTCGTTCCAGTAGCTACAAATGTGATGACGGGCCTGCTATCACCAACTGGCACTGCATTTGTTGCAACTTTTGTAAGAGCAGCCTCTTTTGATTTGGAGACTTTTGGTTAAAGGATTAAACCTGCAATGAATTCAGACGCAATCCCTGTATTTTCCTATCCATATCCCTCTTATGACACCGATGGGGACGATAGACAGTTTCAGATAAGCGTGCTAGCAGATGCACCAGGTATAGTATAGTTATCAACAATCATTTTAATTCAAAGTGATCACAATTATTATAAGTATTTTCCCCTGATTCGCCTCCATACAATAATTTGGTTGTGAGTAAAACTATTAAATAATATGTCAAACGATACTGTGAATCAATCCCTTTCATCCTTCTTTATGTTCCTGGTAGGTGTCTCATTCTATTCAAGAAATACTTCTTTAAATACCTTTCCCAACTTACAGACACAATTAGCCATCTTTCTCAATATATTCAATATTTCTGAAGGCGGGCTTTGCCTCTAGAAGTACACATGAGCCTGTAGGTTTCATCAGAAGACACAGTTCATTCCTAACGCATCTTATACACATCGTATCGCACAGTTGAATTAACCTTTAGCACGCTGCATAAAAATTCAAAAAATTTGCCCTGCAGCTGCATTCTTTTTCACAACGCCCCATTTCTATAGTGGGTGACTAGTAAATTCTATAATTTTTTTGTGTTTTGGTCAATTGCTATCATTTTTGGACTGTATAGAAATGAATGAATGCTGAATCTGATGATGTAAATTTTGTTTGTGTACATGTTAGATGAGATAGGAAGAGAGGAAAGGAAAGATGAAAAAAAACGAAAAAAAAGTTTAAAAATATAAAAAAAAATGTTTTTTTAATTTTAAAATTAAAAAAAAAATTTTTTAAAATATCCAACAAACGAAGAGTCCATATCCCTTGCATTTCAATGACAGTCATTTGACAAATAGACCAATACAAATCAAATGACGATCTTTTCGTTACACCCATCATCAGTAGCAAAGCAACAAACACTCTCATCAGCAGTGACATTCGGCCGAAATTCTAAACCTTTCCGATATTCTTAATCCTAATCCCTAAAATTATACATACTTGAAAGGCCATTTTACTTTTGTTTCCATCTCGGTCATCAAACATATTCTGAGAACCGATATCAGCGCTTATAAAGACAAAAATCTCATCCCCACCGCATGGCGTCAGAATCCAATAAAATTATAGCAAAAATGGCCGTGTGTTGATGCAGATTCATTTCGATTTTAAAAATTTACAAAAAATAAATGCGGATACACCCATCGCTTTTTTAAGATCGGAAACGGAAGCTAACTCTCTTGCAAATAACATTACAACTTAACATCCGGGGCTGAAATCACGTGTACACAAGTCCTCATGCTAGAAATGGTGATATCCGTAAGGCGACACATGGCAGCTCCAGCGTGCAGAGCATAGGTTATCTTCGGCAACATGTGTCGCCCGCAGCGTGCTAAAGGTTAATCAATATAACACACAATTAAATAGATTCGTTCTTACCCTCAGGTACACACACAGACTAGCCCTCAATGGTTGATTAAGGTCTGCTAACAACTGCAGAAGGCAAACGCTGGCATTAATGTATGCTCCGCTTTCCCCGCTCTCTGTGTTTTTCAAATCGTGACTGACCGGAGTTTGTTTAGGCAAGTCTATTTATAGTCTGACCTCGGACGTAAGAGATGAAATCCCCTAGGAATGCAATAACTATCCGAAAATGTGGGTACCGTTTGGCCTTTTGTACAATGTAGGAAAACTACTTTTTTAATTATCTTCGTTATTCCTGGTGCGATTTTAGTCAATTAAAGCTTACATTATACTTAGAATTAGGCTTTACATATTTATATAATAATCTTCTTGGTTACTACTTGCATTTTCTGTTATGCATAGTTTAAACAGCTAAACTTAGGCCAACCTGAAGCTTCGAATGCATTTAACCTAAGATTTCTCCCATCCTATAATATTATTAGTAAAAGTATTACTACTTACGGGTAGAGTAACATCCCTAATATTGTTTTGGTAACCTCTGCCACGTGGTACTTCTTCTATACTAGTTAGTTGCTTATCTTTTACAGGACGTGGCAATCAACCCCAGCTTTTATTGGCTGTTTTTGATTTTTCTAGGCAATATTTTCATTCAGTAGTTTGCCATTGCTTTCTGAACGGTACAGCGCTTATACCATTGTTAAAAATCCACACAAAGCGATCTGCTACCAAACCGCCTGCAGCAGGTTTCGAACCTGGTATATCTGGATTATGAAACTGTGTTCATATCCATTAGGCCACAGATGCGACTCTTCTATACTGCTGTAGCAAAATTCCTAAGTTAATCATGTTACACAAATAGGGTCTTGCCATCTTTATTGTTCCCAGCAGTTGTAAACACAGGACCAAGAAAGCGTTTTCATCTTTTTACAATGTATGGTGTGCCGTATTGCCATAGTTATTAGAATTTGTGATGTGAAACAGATGTCATTTTACGACAGTGCCACAGTTACACTAAGAGTAGTTCCTATCTTTAGCTTGTTGAATAGATGGTATCCCAATCTTTTGTGGCCTGTGCGAAGTCTGAAGATTACCACTTGTTCACTTCTGCTGTGCTGGTCTATGCATCATTTTGTTGGTGGCCTGTACGCTCTGCTTCCTACTTGCTCGTGTATCTGCTCTTGATAAAACTGTTGGCCTTTGTTTTGTTGTGAAG
Source organism: Oreohelix idahoensis (assembly GCA_024509875.1). Lineage (NCBI taxonomy): Eukaryota > Metazoa > Mollusca > Gastropoda > Stylommatophora > Oreohelicidae > Oreohelix > Oreohelix idahoensis. The sequence continues at coordinate 31,224 of JAMPIV010009254.1, forward strand.
AGAGCTACTTGTCTCTCTGAGCTTTCTTCAGTCATTAGGACTTCTGCTGCAGTATTTAAGGCCTGAGAATTTTCCTGTTGCGACTGACAGCATTTTTTGTGTGCCATTGCTCAAACTCAGAAAAAACTCCTCCACCTCCATTTTCTGTTGTATTTGTTGCTGATCCGTGTATGCATAGATCCAGGTGTTGCTTGGGTAATGTTTCTCAATGTATTTTATGGTTAGGACTCTTCTTTCTATTTCAGTCTGGCTGTTCTTTCTTTCAATACCTGGAATGTTTTATATCATTTCAAGGAAGCGCTGTCGATACCAAACTGGTAGCTTGTGTGCAGTGTAGATGGGCTTAGCTGTTGATGTTGCATTGATGTGGTCTGCTCTCATCTTTGTTCTGGTTGTTTCTACAAAGATGCTTGGCTTCAGTCTCCCCCTTCCAAGACCATTTATTCTCTGGTACATTGGGTCGTCTGTCAGCCGCCTGCATTTTTTGGCTTGTCACTGGGTTCTGCTATCTCTTCTATCCTCCATTGGCTGGAGGTATATCATCTTTTCCAACTCTTCAATGGGTGTTGACTTCATGCCCCCATTATGATTCTCATTGCTTGGTTTTGGATCCTGTTCATTTTATTGAATTCGTGAATATTAAGGTTTTGTAAAAAGTATTAAAATACCCCCCAAAAAATGTGTTCCATGTTTAGATTTGAATTGTTATTAGTTAAAAGTTGTAGTTAATGATTAACACAATTAACAATTTATTTAAATGGTATTTGTCATTTTGAACATGTTAAAATTTGGAAAAACTGGGTGCTGGTTCAAAAAACAGGTTGAAGATCACTTGTAAGCAAATTTATATATATATGTACACTAATGTGAACATTTTATACTGGTGCTTTATTGTATCATTGCTATTGTAAACAGTGCTTTGTGCAGATTTGATGTTAATTAAACAAACAATATCTGTGGTGTTCTTCTTTGCCTTTTAGCTCCATGTGAAGCATAGGCCTAAAAAATAGTTTATGCCATGCCTACCTGTCTTACATCATCTGTTTCATATTTTCTATGACTTCTTAATCCTTCTTTTGTCTTCAGTCAGTACCCTTTAACTGCCATCAATGGTACCTATACCTTGTAGCGGTATGGCAGCTTGTGTACCCTGACAATCCCCAGAGCTATGCCAGTGGGAGTTTTACTCCTGGTAGGTTCAACCATGCTGGACTGGTCTGCGTGGGTAGGGGTCAGACAAAAGCTGGTACCCTGGTCCTCCAGGTTGGGGGTTTTAGCACAGGGCCGACACCCCTGTCTGTGTAAAAAATCACACACGTTACGGAAACAGCAATAAATGGAAATACTTTGATGCGGGACGGACATCCGGAGTCTCAGGCTCGTATGACTGACAGTGGTGAAAGCCGAAAGGAAGCCACTGGCATGAAAACGGATGCCCAGACCGCAAAACACGAAACCAGAATTGGTTTTTGGAATGTCAGAACTATGAACGAGGCAGGAAAGCTGAGACAAATTACAGCAGAGATGAGGAATTACAAACTACATATCCTGGGAATAAGCGAGAGCAGATGGACAGGGATGGGGAGAATAAAAACAGCTACAGGGGAAAACAGTACTTTATTCTGGTAGAGAGGACGGTCAGCACAACGAAGGTGTAGCCATTATCCTTAAGAAAGGAATGGAAAGGTCTCTACTGGAATGGAAACCCATTAACAACAGACTAATAAGAGCAAGACTGAGAGGGAGATTCACCAACACCACAATTATACAATGTTATGCACCAACAAATGACAGCGCGACGAAGAGATCAAGGACGAGTTCTATCAACAGGTACAAAAGGAAATGGAAACTGTACCCAGGTACGATCTTATTATAGTAATGGGAGACCTAAATGCGAAAGTTGGAACACACAATAATTATAACGAAAGAGTAATGGGGAAATGCGGCAGTGGAACAGTAAATGAGAATGGGGACAAATTAATAAGCTTCTGCAGTATTAACAACCTGGTCATCGGAGGAACACTTTTTCAACACAAAGAAGTGCACAAGTTAACATGGGAATCACCAAACGGACGAGACAAAAACCAGATAGATCACATAATGATCAATGGCAGATGGAGACATGCACTACAAGACGTGAAAGTAAGAAGAGGCGCAGATGTGGGAAGTGATCATCACCTAGTAGTAGCAAGACTGAAGGTGAAACTCAGAGCTGCTGGACCAGTTGCAGTCAAACAGAAAAGATACAACATCACGAAACTTAAGGACCCCCTCACCAGAAAAGCGTTTGTGGTCGACGTAAAGAGACGATATCTGATTACCAAAAGCCAGGTAAGAACAGAGACCGACGATGTGGACCAGAAATTCAACACCATCTCAACAATATATAAAGAAAGCAGCAAGTCATGCTTGGGATTCCAGGAAAGAAAGAGCCAAGACTGGATAACACCAGAAACGCTAAACACCATAGCGAAGAGAAAGGAAATGAAAAGGAAGAAAACAGAAGCTAAGTCTCCCAGGTTAAAGGCAATATATAGTGAACAGTACAGTCAGCTGGACAAGGAAGTAAAACGTCAAACCCGTGCTAACAAAAGGACATTTCTGGATGACCTTGCAAGACAGGCAGAAGAGGCAGCACTGAGAAATGAACAAAGCACAGTTTATAAAATAACTAAAGCTATCAGTGGAAAACGAGGTGCAAACAACATAACGTTAGTAAGAGACAAGCAAGGAAATCTCATCACCACAGCACAGGGGCAGGAAACAAGGTGGGCAGAGCACTTCAGAGAAACACTGAATAAGGAACCACCAGAGACTCAGCTGAATGTTCCTGAGGCTGAAAGTGACTTAGACGTAAATACAGACATTCCACGAAAAGAAGAAATTATCACAGCTATCAAAGGGCTAAAAAATGGAAAAGCGCCTGGTCACGACAATCTGAATGCTGAGCTATTCAAGACAGACCCTGAACTAGCAGCAGAACTATTAGAACCACTATTTGCACAAGTCTGGGAAACTGAGACAACACCAACAGAGTGGAGTAAAGGAACAATTGTCAAATTGCCCAAGAAGGGCGACCTTGCAGACTGCAACAACTGGAGAGGAATTACCCTCCTCTCAGTTCCCAGCAAAATACTAGGCAGGATAATCATCCAGAGAATTTCAAAAGCAGTTGACCATAAACTGAGGAAAGAACAAGCGGGCTTCAGAAAGAACAGAAGATGTGCAGATCATATATTTGCCCTCAGGAACATTATAGAGCAGTGCTCAGAATGGCAGAGACAGCTGTACATTAACTTTGTTGATTTTGAAAAGGCTTTCGACAGCATACACAGGGACAGCCTATGGAAAATTCTGAGGGCTTATGGAATTCCCAGCCGCATTGTTTCCATTATAAAAAGCCTCTATTCTAACTTTACGTGCAGTGTTGGATCGAGTAATGTAACTTTCGAAGTGAAAACAGGAGTACGACAGGGATGCCCCTTATCAACAACATTATTTTTGACAGTCATAGATTGGGTGATGCACCAGACAACAGAGGGCAGTCCAAGAGGAATTAGATGGACAATGTTTTCTACACTGGAAGATTTGGAATATGCAGATGACATTGCACTGCTCGCGCATTCACACCAACACATTCAAGACAAAACTGATAGACTGAATAAGTATGGCCAGCAGGTTGGCCTGAACATCAATCTGAAGAAGACGGAGGTCATGACACTAAATGTGGGCAATCCTGAGCCAATAACAGTAAGGAACCAGAAGTTAGAACAGACAGACACATTTACTTACCTAGGAAGCATAGTAACACCTGACGGCGGAACAAGCAAGGACATTAACAACAGAATGAATAAAGCGAGAACAGCCTTTGCTATTCTCAACAACATTTGGAAGTCTTCCCAGTACAGCACAAACACCAAATTAAGACTGTATGAGAGCTGCGTACTTTCTGTGCTTCTCTATGGTGCGGAATGTTGGAGAGTAACAGAGAAGGAAATGTCGAAACTGTCCTCCTTCCACACAATCTGCCTAAGGAAAATTCTCCGAATCTTTTGGCCAAACACCATCAGCAACCAAGAACTACTTATTCGGAGTAACCAGGAGGACATGCACACCATCATAGCTGGCAGACGCTGGAGTTGGGTTGGCCATGTCCTCAGAAGGGACCCTGATACCATCGCAAGAACAGCTATGCTATGGACCCCCGAGGGAAAGCGAAAGAGAGGCCGACCAAAAACAACTTGGCGGAGAACTGTGGAAGCTGAGATGCAAAGAATGAACCACAGTTGGGGCACTGTACGAAGGATGGCCGCCGACCGAGCAAAGTGGAATCAATTTGTTGCTGCCCTACAAGACGCCACCAGGCGTGATGGCCGCTGACTGCTTTGACGGTTGGCGGTTATGGATCAAAGAAGAAGAAGTACCCTTTAAGCAGCATAGGCCTTCAACAAACACATGCCAAGTCCTCCTTTCATGTGTCATCAGCTCATGTTCTTTTAGTGTCTTCCTCATCCAGTTCTCTTCTATCAACAGGTTTCCTTATTTTATCTTCTATCTATCGCCAGCATCTTCTTCTCATCTCTTGTTCCATGGGCACTTGTCTGGTTTTTCTTTATCAGCCTTCAGATCTCTTCTCTTGTAGTTAACGGGATAGTTGTTGACTGCTACATTTGTGTTATTCATGATAGTACAGCATTAGAACTTTAGTACTGCATTAGAACTTTAGTACTGCGTTAGAACTTTAGTATTACATTAGAACTTTTTATCACCATTCCCTATTTCGCTCCTTACGAAGCATGGAACCACAACTGCAGCTGCTCCACACACACACAAAAAAACCACATGAATGCGTTGATTCAGGCTTTCTGCTAGGTGACCATCTGTTGTCGTAGCTGTTGTCGTAGCTGAAGCAGCAGGAAGCTTGCTCCACACACACACACAAAAACCACATGAATGCGTTGATTCAGGCTTTCTGCTAGGTGACCATCTGTTGTTGTAGCTGTTGTCGTAGCTGAAGCAGCTAGGTGGCCATCTGTTGTCATAGCTGAAGCAGCAGGAAGCTTGCTCCAAATCATTCATGTACTCTAGCAGTGGTGGTTTCTGTAACAATTTGTTTTACATGATGAGGTTACCAGTCACATGCACAACAACCTCGCATTAGTTACCTCGTTACGAAATGCCTGAGAGTGTGGTGGTCCTGTTTCTCCTTTGTCTTCTCAGGGAACCACACGGGGCATCAAATTCTTAAACATGTATTTTTGGAACTGGTCATTTGAGAGTGTTTATGTGTTGTTGTGTTTGTTACAAACGTTTTGTTAGTTGACCAATCCAAGTGCTTGTAATAATTTATAATTATCATCCCTTATGCCTGCTAGATATCATCACTTCGCTATTTTGTTCCATATTAATCAGGAGGCTGCTGTAAAACTGGTAAGGAAATAAATATATAAAGATAAAACTATAGAATCAGTTTACAAATAAACTGTACACGGGAAACACAGGACGGTTTTACAGCAGTCTGCTCATTTATTGACATATACTGTATTAAATTCATCATGCTACCTTGTTTTAATTTCATGATAATTGCATATTGTGGACTTCTCTATTTTCATATTTTTACGTTTGTTCTGTATGCCGTATAAGGTTTACTTTTTCATCTGCTTGTATCACTTTTTGTTTGTGTTTCTCATCCTCGTATGTGTTTGTAGTATTTTTCTCTGACCTGTCTATAATTCTTATCCTTGTTACCTGTTTCTAGCTGTGGCTGACAAAGGGTGAAACATTAAAAACATCCTGTGTTTCCTGTGTACCAGTTATTTGTAAAACTGATTCTGTACCATTTTATTTTGTTAATTTATATATTTATTTTTGTTCCATAAGAAGTATGGAACCACAACTGCAGGTGTGGGGGAAACACATACACACACACACACACCCACTGGAAGCCTGCACCAAACCATTCATGTGCTGTTGCAGCTGTAGTTTCCGTAGTGATTTCTTCTACATTTTGAGATTGTTACGCCTCTGCACAACCTCATATTAGTCGTCTTCTATGACAGCCTGAGTGTGCAGTTAGCCTATTCTTTCTCTTTCTCCTCGGAGACCCCCTGGAACTTACACAGGACATACCTGCAAGTATTAATGATTAATTCTAGGGCTTGGTTTTTTACACAGATAAGTTCAGATATTGGTTTTCTTAATGATCGGACATCTTATATTCATTACAGAGCTCAAGCATCGACTTCCTTGTATCTCAAGGTTTTGACTTCAACAAGCTTTTCAAAGAAGGTAACATAGATGTGGCTTCAGAGTTTGTGTGGAAGAGTCAGATCAAAGTCACTGGTGCTTTTTGCTTGTGTTTTTTTGTTCTTTTAACAGTCAGAGGGTATAAATTATACCTTGTCCTTTTCTCACGTGTTAAGTTGCTTGTGCCTAAGCCACCACTGTAGATGGTCCCCTTGCAGGTAGCCTGCACTAAAGCATTCAAGTGCTGTTGCTCCAGTGGTTTCTGTAGCATTTTGTTTTATATGATGGAGTTGCTAAACCAGTACACAACCTCATCCAATGCCTGAGAGAGCAGTAGACTGGTTCCTTCTTTGTCACCATGGAGACCCCCCCCCCGACTACGAAGGCCCGGCATAGATTGCACAGAGAGTATCACAGTTTGAAGACCATACCAAAGGATTGGGAGATTGCCATCATAACACCAATTTTCAAAAAGGGTGACAATCGACAGTGTGGAAACCATAGAGGCATATCCCTTCTCAGTGTCCCTGGTAAAATCTACTCTAGAATCCTAGAGCAGAGACTCCGACGCCTAGCTGAGCCACAATTGGATGAGGTCCAGTGCGGATTCCTAGCAAACCCAAGTACTCAAGACCTAATCTTCATACTCAGACAGCTGAGTGAAAAGGCCCTTGAGTAAAAGAGTGAGATGCATCTTTGTTTCATAGATCTGGAAAAGGCGTTTGACATGGTCACCTGGAGCAAACTTTGGGACTGTTTGGCAAGGAAGAATATTCCAGCACCTCTGATTCATGCTATACAGAGCTTCTACAAGTCTTGCAGAAATTATGTGAGGACAGCAAACCATAAGTCAGAAGAGTTCAGGACCACCACTGGTGTAAGACAAGGTGATATCCTATCACCTTATCTCTTCATACTCCTTATGGACGATGTCATCAAGGCATGTAAGGAAAGAACAAGAAAGTATTCAGTGGGATACTGGAAGATGAGACAGGTCTATATTTCGAAGCTGGCATTTGCTGATGATGTTGCCCTGATTGCTAAATCAGAGGCACATCTCCAATCCAACCTGCTAGTCTGGAAGGAAGAGCTGGAGAAGAGAGGGATGGTCATAAGCAGCTCTAAAACAAAATCCATGGTGATATCACGAGAAGAAAGAAGACATCAGATTAAGCTGGGAGAACAGGTCCTGGAGCAGGTCGACCACTTTAAATACCTCAGAGCTATTATAGACCGAAAGGGAGGCATCAAAGAAGAGTTGGCCACTCGAAAAACAGCAGCTGGGAGACTTTTTCAGGCCATAAATCGAGGATTCCTCAGCAAGAGAGAGGTTGGTAAGAAAACGAAGATGGCTGTATACCGCTCCACCTATGTCCCAGTCTTGACATATGGATGCGAGTCATGGGCAATGACTACAACCCATAAAAGCCAGATCCAAACCTCAGAAAGGAGGTATCTGAGGAAGGTGGTTGAAGTAACAAGAAGAGACATGGTACGCAACCAGACGATACATCAAGGCCTTAAATGCTACCCCCTGCAGACCCAAGTAGAAAAGTCCCAATTAAGATGGTTTGGCCATGTCTGCAGAATGGGAGATCGGGTACCACGACAAGCATGGGAAACAAAGAGCCAAGGATCCAGACCCCGAGGACGACCCAGAGTCCGCTGGGAGGACAACATTAGACAATCTTTGAAGGACCGAGGACTAGAATGGAACCAGGCCAGGAGGAAGACAGCCGATAGGATAGTCTGGCGCTCTCTCTTTCAAACCTCTACACCTCACGGTAGAAGGGGAATGACTAAGTAAGTAAGTAAGTATCACAGTTTGCAAAGGAGGATGACATACCACAAGCTTTTAAAAAGACATGTTTATTTGGAAACTCTTTGCACTGGGAACTACTAAGTTATAAAATCTTAACTTAAAAAACGTTTGAATTTTATATTGCTAACTTGGTGAACTCTGAACTGAGATAATAATGAACAAGAACTTAAGCGAACTGTGAAGTTTTACCCCTGTGTCGATTTTTTTAATACGGATATAGTGAACTCCAAACTGAGATAATATGAATCATGAACTCATGTGAACCTTCTTCCTCAATGAACAAATTGTTGTCATGTCAAGAAAGATGTTGCAATGAACCTTTTTTTCCCCTTAATGTTTTAAAGGCATTCCCTTCTTGATACCTGAACATGAGAACAAACTAAGAGCTGAACTACAGCGTAAACATGAAGAATCCAACAAGGCAGCCTGTGGGTTATCCAGTCCTGATGGGGGAGGTGCTTCCAAGAAGAGCCATGCACCAGTGCCAGAGGAACAAAAGCCATTTCTCAACAATATCTGGTAAAATAGTAGAATGTTATTTTAACTGTAAACTGGGGGGGGGGGGGGGGAATATGTAACAAGGCTTTTTCTCAGACTTGTCAGTTGCTTCTGGAGTATAGGCCATCAAATAGACCTCTACAGGTATATTTTAAAGAAACTAGTATTTTTAATATGTAACAAGGCTTTTTCTCAGACTTGTCAGTTGCTTCTGGAGCATAGGCCATCAAATAGACCTCTACAGGTATATTTTAAAGAAACTAGTATTTTTAATACTGTTTCTTTCTTTGTTTCTTCGCCTAAATAAATCAAAGTCAGAAACTTTCTTTTTTTTCTCTGCTCTGCTTGTTATTGGGGTAGGTCTTTCTTTGTTCTTTAGCCCGAGTAGATTTTTTTTTAAATAAGCAAAGACCCATTTGATCATTTAATTCTGAAAAGAGTTGGGGAAAATCACACAGATTATTTTTTTTCTTAACCAGCGGCACTTGGGCTTGCAGCCCTTCAGCCCAATGACATGTCATTGCGAGGCTGGGGAGCCTGTGGACTTTCCTCCCAACCCGGTTAGGAGCTTTGCTCCTTCCCATCCACAGAGGGTTTATCTCAGAAGCCGTTCAGGTTATTCAGTCAAAATCCCGGTCGATGACACTCCTTCAAATGCCTTGAACACCTGATCGCCAGTGCAATGTGGTAACCATTACACCAGCGCGGCTTCCAAATCACACACATAAAAGATAAAAATGTGATCTTAAAGACCATCACTGTATGGAATTTGAAAATCTTGTGTCCCGATATGTGGCAGTAGTTTTCTGTTGCCAGTTGTCGTTCCTGGGGGTTTCTGAGGAGATGAAGAAAGAAAGGGACTACTGCCACCTAAGGCATGTCATAAGCGGTGACTAATATCAGGTTGTATACAGCACTGGCAACATTATCATGTCAAACTCATTGCTACAGGAACCACTGCTACAAGACCACATGAATTCTTTGGTGCAAGCTTCTTGTACGGGACCATGTGTGGTTGTGGCTCATGCTACATAGAGAGAGGAGAGGGCAATGATAATGAATCAATACCCTTTAGCTCCCCAAAGAGCATAGGCCTTCAACAAACACATGCCAAGTCTTCCTGTCCTGTGCCATCCGCTCAATTTCTTTCCATGTTTTCCTCATCATTTTCACCTCTGTATCCAGTTCTCTTCTCCATGTGTTTTTTGGTCACTCTGCCTCTCTTTCCCTGTGGGTTCCAGAACAAGGGCTGCCTTGTAATGCTATTAACAGGTTTCTTCTCAAACTTTGTCCACTGGCATTTGTCCTATCTTGTCATCAATTCCACGCATTTTGTGACTTTCTTCTCTATTCTACACAAGCACTCTTTATAAAAGTTCCACTGGTTGTTGTTTTTGTTGCTCTCATGTTGTCATACAAGAGGACTGACTTCCACAGTTGAAGATTCTTATTTGACTTTGTTGGACTTGATTTCTCTTTGTTCTCCATATGTTTCCCATTTGCATGAAAGCCCCTCTTGCTTCTTTTTAGCCCCCCTACTGGTATTCTTATTTTGATACACTGTCTGTCCACAACCTATATTTACTTCCAAGATATATAAATTGTCTTTAGTGGTGTTTCTTAAAGTTCAACCTTGTTATCAATTCTTGCATTTATTCTCATAATCTTTGTCTTTTCCCTGTGTATTTTCAGGCCCACTCTCATCGAGAATTTTCATTGCAAAATCCAGATCATCAAGCTGTTTAGTCAGATTCGACTGGATTCCATTTCTGTTGTGTTATGTCGATGTTTTCATAACCCAATCTATTTCTAAGACCCCAAAGGAAGTAACAAACAAATCTCTAAAATAGTCTTTTACCGGAAACTCTATACAAAGCGATACAACAGGAGACAATCTGATCATCAGAAGTAGCCCCCCCCCCCCCCCCCCCCCCCCCCCCCACCCCCTCCCCCCCCCGCCCCCCCCCTCCCCTCCCCCCCCCCCCCCCCCCCTCCCGCCCCCCCCCAATGATCATTGTTTTGGCTACTTTTTTTTGTCCAAGTTGTATTAACATAAGTTTTTTTTAAATGCTATTATTCTATACCTGTCAACCTCCTGAGACAAAAATCTGTACGCCGGACCAAAAAAATCCTTACAAACACCCAAAAATCCTTACGCAAAAAATATATTAATAAATTATACGCAATACAGTTTTAAAATGAGAAATGACATATACAAATCTATTAGCATTTGAATTATTGTGATATAAAACATGCTAATAGCCTCAAACTGTTCTTTACATATAAAAAACTAAGTGATCATGATGTACACTGTTCTTTCGATGTACAGTGTTTTGTATTATAATCAACACATGCACTTTTAGCACTTTGCAGAATTGCATTTGTGGGCTTAAAGTCTGCACATCATGTATCAATGTTAATCTTACACTGTAAAATAGAAGTGAGTGTGTCCGCATTCATGGACCTCCTGCAGTCTGTGTGGATTTTTTTTTCATCATTGAAAATGATCTTTCGCAGTCAGCATTGCTGTGAGGGAGTATCAGCAGTCGCTGAATGATGACTTTCAAATTAGGGAAGCGGATGGCACCAGTACTAGTTTTCTGGTCAACAACTTCCAGCCAATAGCTACAGAAGCTCTTTTTCTGACCACTATCTGTTAGTAGAGGCACACACACTTCAGACAACATACAGTAGTCATCGAACTCATCTTTCAGTGCTTCCTGATCAAGATCTTGGGCAAAAGCATCTGCCAATGTGCAGATGTTTGGATACCTGAGGTTATCTTTAGTGCTTGGATCTAGCACTTTTAAGTCCTTTAGAGCCTGGTTGTCAAAGGGAAATTTATCAGTAATTTTTTTAACCACTGATGTGTAAAAATTTCTGACATCCTCAAAAAATGAACTCTTTACTCCACTATCAAGCTCCATTTCTTCGATAAATGCTCTGTTCGAGAGGCCAATTGCCAGTATGCTGTCATCATGCTGCACCCCACGATCACTAAATTTGATATGCCTCAAGTCAACAACCTGTTTAACATACTTCATCTCCACAAATTTAACTAACAAATTTCTAAGCAATCTGTCCATCTCCTCCATCATGCCACCAATCTGCGACTCATCTGTTTGAAAGAGTTTATTAAACTCATTTAACAGTGGCAGAATGAAACTCAGAAAACGAAGGGTCAGCTGGGTTAGTGGTGCTTTTAAAAGTTTATGGATGTTTTGGACTCTGCCAGGCTTTTCAACATCATTGTGGCTTTCAAAATAAGATGAGAGAGCTGTATACTGGTTAATAATTCTATCCACTACCTTCTGCAATGACAGCCAGCGAGTCTGACAATGTTTAAGAATATTCAGGTCATCTGCTTCTGTGAATAGTTGGAACTCCTTATAAGCCTTTCGTCGTTTTGAGCTGTGCTCAAAATGATAGTACATGTCTAACAAAAGGTCTTCTACTGGCACAGTCAACTGTTTGATTCCATCTTGTGCACATAAATTTGCAAGGTGGCAAATGCACCCAATACTAAAAACATAAGGGTTCCTCTGCTTGATCCTAGTAAGTACTGAGTTTGATTTCCCCACCATGACATTGCAGTTGTCACTAGCAAAGCCGATGCAATTTTTCCATGGAATATGAAATTTTGTGAACAGATTATCAACATCACTGAATATCGCCTCACTGGTTCCACCACTGCATACAGGGAAACACGCTTCTCTGTTTTCTTGTCATTTGATTCATCAACCATTAATGAGAAGGGTGTTTCCCTGCTCAGCTTTATCACTGGTTCTGTTGCAGATGGAGCCAGGCAGTTTTTAAATGATAAGTGTTGACTTGGTCCTCTTCGACTGGAACTTTCTTGCAATATCACTGTCAGGAAACATTACAGGCGCCAAGTCACAAAAGTGATCAGCAACAGATGCAGTTAAGTTATGCTGGGCAATGAAATTGGCAAATAAAACTTCGGCCCTTATAATGCCACCCTCTTCCTGCTTTGGCTGAGCAAAAAAGGTCTTAATAGATGCTCCCTTCTTCATTGCAAACATTTGTTCATGCAATTTCGATTTAAAATGTACTTACAGATCATATAATCCTGAAGCTACTACTTTAATATCTTTGCTGCATAATCTACAAAAAGCATGGGTTGATCCTAACTTGGATGCATCTACAATGCCAGGGAAGAGTTTAACCCATTCGACCTGAAACTTACCATGACCTGCAAGCTTTTGTTTCTTTGAATTAGGCTCAGCCATCATTCAGTGGATGAAATATTTCAACTAATAATCTTTGTAGACGAAGAGAATGATTAAAAAATACTACGAACAAAGCAAACGGCTAACAGCAAAAAAAAAAAAAAAAAAATTATGAACAGAATATCAAATCTAGGAAGAAAAAACGTACCACCAAAAATTTACAAAATTATTATTTACGAGTTGGTAGCTTAAAGTGATAACAGATTGCCACTTTATTAAAAAATAAAGCAGCTAATCTTGAGTGCTGGAATAAAGTAGGCCTACTCAACGCAAACAAACTTTTTTTGTTTCTAGTTATGTGGGGCCTACACAGAATATTATGACAATTTAACGGAAATATATTGAAGGGCAAGATATAACTGGAAAGATTAAGACAGCGATTAAATTGCAACAAAGCAAAACAACAGCAATATTTAACCAAGTTATAAGTACTTAGCTTTTTTAAACGAAATGACGTCGAAGTGTGGTGGCAAGCAAACGTGGTCGTTGATAACAGGTAACTTTAAAAATACGCCATGTCACGCTGAAAACCAAAAGCGTTTGAGGCCGAATTCAAAGTTTTTGCCGAATTGTTGGGAATGAAAGGATTTGATTGGTTGCTGGGAGAGACCTCAGTTTAAAAACGGACGCCGAGATTCCCGGAATTAAAAATAAAAAAAAATGGTTAAATAAAAACCTGGGCTAGAAAATATTTTCTGATTTAAAATTTTTAAAAACTTGGGTTGGAAAATATTTTTAGAATTAAAAAAAAAAAAAAAAAAATTTTTTTTTTTTTTTGGCGGGGAGAAAAATCCCTACAACGAGTCTGTACGGCCGTACACTGCTAAAAGTATCAAAAATCCGTACATTGTACAAAAAATTCGTACAGGTTGACAGGTATGTTATTCTTATGTGTAGAAAAGATGGGGTCCTCTCTGTGATGTTATCAAAAGGAATATAATTTTCTTTTGTGGCCAGAATGTAGTTCTGGTCCATGGTCTAGACTTCTTCCCATGTAATAATGTGAGTGTCAAATGTTTAACATACTGACTTCTGATTTCTCCTTAAAGTTTTATTTCATAAACAGATTCTGGAGTCACCATAATAGTTAGGTCTGGAGACACCATAAAAGTTAAGCCTCAAGACACCTTAACAGTTAGGCCTCAAGACACCGTGACAGTTAGGTCCTCAGACACATAAAAGTTAGCAAGTGGCCTTATATGCCAGTGCTTCTAATCCGGGGGTGCGAGACTTGCCACTTATTTTAGAGCGTGAATCATCATAAACAATATATAATGCACAGAACTCAGGTGTATTTGTACAAAATAGAACATTGACAACGTAAATTAGATACCGATCTTTAATCACACTCTGTAAATAACATTTTCTCAAAATAAACCTTTATCTCTTTTTTGCGAAAGCTTTCTTGTTGACCAAGCTTTACGGAGAGAGACAGTAGATGGACATGAATGAGATAGAGAGAGACAAGAAGGATATGAATTTGTGAAGCTCCCTGTGTTATTACTATCATTGTTATTATTTTTTTTTTCCCCACAGTGAACAAATCGATGAGTATCTCAATGGTGACAGTACAGAGCCTTTGACTATACCGCCATGTAATGCCTTTCAGAGAAAGCTCATATATCAGACTGTTGAAGAAAAGTGAGTGTCCATGTGAAAGATGATGTTGCTCTTTACATACCTGTCAATTCATATTAAAATAAATGGTAAACGTAGTCTCATAGTGGGTACTGCCATGGGGGAGTGAAGTGTTAGAGACTTCACTGTACTAGGTCCAGCTTTATCAGGTGGGGTGACCAGTTCCTTTTCTTGCTGCCTTTGCCTTGTCTAACTCCAGAGCAGAATTGGGTACCCATTTACAGTTGGGTAGACTGGAGCATGACATTTCCAGGTTTTGAACCCGGGAATCTGGTAACTTTGCCGTGGGAGGCAAGTGCTGAAATAATGTGCCCATTCAGACACTTCATAAAAAATAAAGCTAATATTGAAATCATAGACTTTTCACACACACATATACACACTTAATCTACATGTCTAACAGAGCCCTGTCAGTTTAGAGCAGGTGGATCATATCCTAAAGCAGTGATGGGCTGCCTGTGCTGGTGGAAGCAGAGTTGGAGCAAAATCACTAGTATGAAGCAGTAAAAACATTTGGTGTTTGTTGGACAAGATTTTTTTATTCTACCCTTATTGTCCTAACATCTTCAGGGGACATGTCTAGTTACAGAAAGGAAAGACTATGTAAGAAGTGTTTTCTTACAAGCACAATCAGTAGAGATTAAATCAGACACTTTAGATCAGCCTTTCTCAATCTTTTTTTTATTATATCTACAGATCACCGTACGTTAGAGTGATCAGTAAGATGTAAATATAATCATCCAATAATAATTGTCAATGCTCTTGTGAGTACTGAATGGTTTTTTTTGTCTGGATCTGTTTATTTTGGCGAACTTATTAGCCTACTCCTTTTGTGCGTTTCCCCTTTGCCGCAAAGGGTATCAGCTCTAATGCAAAATTAATCACAATCTGTTGCGTAACCCCTGGTGACCTCTCTCGGAACCCTGGAGTTCCATGGAACCCCGTGTGACGAAAGTACTGAGATTCTGTCTTTCAAATGGCCCATGTCTTTTTCTCCTTGCATTTGTTCACTATTTTTAGGAGGGATTACAGGTAATCCTTCTCCATGTTTCTTCTCCTTCTATTATTTACGTTTTTTTCAAGAATAGATCACGAGGGAGTTTGATCTCATCTGCTTTATGGTTCTTCTTTATGTGTTTAGAATGGGGGTGTAGGGAATTAGAAAGTATTATTCTAGATTAAGATTATAGAGGCTAGATCAGGATTTGCACCAGTGTCCTTTTTTTAAAGATATTGCGTGGCCATATACGCATTTTTCGGGAGTTAAATTATTTGCGGCCATTTTTGCTTCATTTCCGCAGTATAGGGCTAGGACCAATTCCCGGTTTTTTGTCTAGCAGAAACTGGTTGCATCAGAAAGATCTAAGGTTCTGATTGGCTGAGAGATAACTGCAGTTGAAATGCAGAGCTCTCATTGGCTTTAGAACCACGCCGCGCATATGACGTCATGAAGTCGGCGCGTGGGGGTCTTGATTATAAAAGGCCTATATTTCATAGCCTCTTTCTCTTTTAATGAAAAATTGCCAAAGCCGGGTGCCAGAAGCATATTGTCGATTGCCTTCAGTTGGACATCCGAGATTTGGTAAGCATGAATTTTTGCGCGAGGACTTTATTTAATTTTTCTAGTCCTAGCCGATCATTTAAGTTTCTTTGGGCAGTTTAAGTTTAATGTTAATTCTTAAAGCCAGAGCCATCAAATACGATCTTAGTGATAGACTTGAGAAACTTTATAGGTCCATTTAATTCCTTGTTGAAGGAATAGCGGCATGGTTTAAAAGTTGAGATATCACCGCTTTGTATTATTGCAAAGTCGGTCGGGAGAGAAACTCGCATCTGCGAATTTTATTTATTTACAGAATAGTCGGGAGCGTGTGTAATGTGTATTTTCATTTGTGATTTTAGTGAGAGTATTGATGCTCGCTATTTATATAGTTACGCATATATCTGTGGACGGAAGTGATAGAGGTATTAATTGAAGCACGTGAGTGCGTGGTTACGGTATCTTTATTGATACGATGTTCAGAGGGACGAGGGGGAGAGAAGCACGTGGTCATAAAATTGTAACCACGTGTTGTAACTACTGAGATTTAATTGATAACCATTATGTATAACTTTTGACGGCATGTAGATGCTAGCGTAAACAGGGTTATATGTTATTGATTGTGCATTATTGTTCTGTGAATTCAGAAGATGGGAGAAGTAATTTTAAAGGGAATTATTTTGTATTACATTTTGAATGTGATTACTATTATTGACGGGAATTTTAGGAATTCCTAGAGAAGGCTAGTTTTAGTTGTGTTAAACATTACGGCATTAGTGTCAGCGTAAGAAGTAGGCCACAGTACGTCTGCCCAGACGGGCCATTGAAAATATTGTTGTTGCTCGGAGTTAGTCAGGCAGAACAGGCGATCTGGGTTAGCCAATGTTTACCTTGTGGGCTCAGGTAGAGAAGGGAGCTCAGTGGGGGAGCGGACTTTGTTTGCATGATTTTGTATGGTGGTGCATAACGGGAGAGAGAGAGGGGAGTTACGTGGTGAAGAGTAAGGAAGTTAATTGTTATGTATTATTATGGTTTGTTTAGCTGTTGTTTTGTTTTGTCTAAAACAGCAGGTACCGGCTTTGTGGGAATGAGAGCGGAATTTTGAGACCACAAAATTTCTCCCACGGCAAAGTTGGGGCATTCGCAGAACCGCAAGGGTTTTACGTTAGTTGCCAGTAGTGGAAGGAGAGGAAGAAAATACGTTTTCCCAGCCAGGGGAAGACATTTTCCAGGGCAGGTAATTTCAGAGTGGTAGAAGTCAGCTGCAGTGCCAGTTTAGAATCCAGTGGGGTTCTGTTAAACCTCAGTCATCAATTCCAGAGTTAGTGGAGAGAGAGAGGGTAAACATTCTCTCTACTGAAGTCAGCACAGATAGGCAGAACTGTTAGTTTTGGTGAATCATAGCAGAGGACAGCTGCTGAAGTTTAGAGGTGCAGTTAGTTGTGTTCAGGAGATTCCAGGATAGGCTGTGTAGAACCGAAGTCTGTGCAGAGATTGTGTAGTCACTTCGCAGTCGTTCCAGCTATCAGTGGACTTAGAGTTAGAGTTAGAATTTAGAACAGCTAGTTTGGAGTGTAGGCGACATCAAGTGCAGTGTAGTTCATTTCAGTTAACCTTACCTTCTTTCTCCATACAGGTTGCAATTGTGGGAGAAGGGTTGGGGTTGATGCATTTTTAACTGTGCTTGATTTGTTTCAGGTGTGCATCCTCGCACTTTATGTATATGAGTTGTTTATAGGTGTATAATAAACTTGTATAAATTGTAGCTGGCATCAGTCATTTCCTTTAAGTACAGTAGCTATATGTTGTCTGTATCTTAGTGTTTGTGAATCTTGATTGAACCTTATCCCCATAGGGTAGTTAGAGGTGGTTCGAGGCCATAGCAATTTAACGTCCGAAGTGGCGAGGAAAGAATCAACCTCGGTTCTCAACCTCGGAGCCAATGGTCTCAACTTTCACATTTTGCACTATATTTCTATCTGAATCTATCATTTCAGTCTTTCTCCTTACTATTGTCTTGTCACTATATGTAGACAGTCTCTAGTCCTAAATCCATTTCGTGACACCCCGGTTGAGAGACTCTGTTTTAGAGTCTGTCACAGGCTTTTCTCATTACCATACAGTTTGCACCTGAAGAGAGTGAAAACCATGCTGTCCGTCTGCTTCTCTTTTGGAGCTGACATTTTTGGAGGTCATTTTCTTTTGTTTTTATTATTCCCAATATGATAATATCTCAGTCTGCCTAACTATTTCATATGTTAAGTATTTGAAATTTTAGCCTGCAGTGGTAGGTTTTAATGAAAATTACCTATTCTTATCTATAGCAGGGGTTGGCAAACTACAGCCCTGGGATCGAGTGCTGCCCATGGCTTCATTTTATGTGGCCCGTCAACAGTATATCGACCTTTTGAATCAGTTTCATTTCTTATAATGTGACAGCAAACTGGAGAATAGACTTAATTTTACATTGTTTTTGACATTTTAAAAGAATACTTTGTAGGCTAATTTTCTCCATGCCTCTCACTAGTCCCCCCCCCCATCCAAAAAAAAAAATATGAATATTTATAATTATTAATATTCCTCACTACATGTATTCTGATAATAAGTAAAATTGTGCAGAGATTCTTTTCTGATCTTGTAAATATCCTTCATTGTGCCACATTCTCTTGGCATGCGAGACCCAAAAATATTTACTTTCTTGCAGTCTCTTAAAAGTGTTTGCCGACCCCTGCCTTCTAAAGAATGGGCATCAGAACTTGAAAGAAGGCCATATTTGCAAAGGTTGGTTGCAAACTAGCCAGGCTGATTCACTTCTCATAAAACTCCAGATTTTTATAATTGTATTTTGTAGTTTACGTCCTGTATAGAGAACTTGTTTTCTCTGTTAGAATTACACATTTATTTTTTCTAGTAATATATTATTTATTTGTTACATTTTAATGAAAGTTGGAATATATTATGACAGCTGGAAAGACTGAAGTTAACCCTCCGGCAGGCGCATTTTGGTTCTTCGCAAGAGCAGGCGCGTGGCGCACAGAGTGCATCGCTTAAAACAAACGTATTTACACTGATTTGAGTTGCGGTCCCGGTATTTCAATCTTAAATTTAGTTTCATAAATGGAAAAGGAAACATAGCTTTGGAGGTTACACGTATTTTTATTGTTATACGTTTAAAAAAATTATATAAAACATCATAATCATTACTTTTATCATTAATAGAGTAAAATGAACTACTAATATTTTTAATGTCATAAACCTTATCACCATGCATTACATTAATAAAATATACTGTAATATTAGAACTCTACTTTATCCAATCTCTTACTCTGCCAGTGAAAGAAATAGACGATCATTTATAATTTTCGTCACTCATAATGGAAGTGCCGATTTATTTGAGGAACATACTAGATAGCCTCTGACCCTGAGACACTTGAGTAAGCGGATAGATAAATCATGAACTAAATATCTTGTCGCACAACATATAACAACACAACTGTTCAGAATGAAAGCTAAGACATGAATGAAGGAATAGCTAAGAGTTCAATGCAGCCAACCGCAAAAAAACCCACGAAATTTGAATTTAATTTGGCGCACTTTGTGCGCCAACACGCCCGCCGGAGGGTTAAAACAGATAGAGGATGACAGTGAGCGAAGGTACTGGACAGTTGACATCATGGCTTGGACAGACGCCAACAGCAGAATTGATCAACAGCACTAGGGACAGGAAGTTGTGGAGAAACATGATCATCTATGCCCGCAGTAGCAGTTGATGGCGATGACATTTTAACCGGAAGTTTATTGCTATTAATTCAGTTGTATGTTTTCCTGTATGTTTCAGGTTTCCTCTTGCTCATATTGAAACAAAGACTGGAGAGAAGAAAGAGAGGTATATGGTAGTTACCCGGGCAAAGACGGCAGAAGAACAGCACAGACTTCAGGTGGAGAAGCAGAATTTAGAGAAGGTACTTATCATCATCATCATCATCATCTCCTGTTTTGCTCCGTCTGGCACACTGCAGCATAAATACTTAAGAAATTGTATTGCATGTTTTCCTCAAAAATAAGTTCGCACAATAATACTAAAATTTCCATATTATTTACGCAACAGTGCCATTGAAAAGACATATCAAATCAGCACTTTCGAGTGCCAGCAATCGTTGCAGTTTCATTAAAGGTCAAAGGAGTTTCCCCGCTGTTCTGTTTTACAGATTTTTACACGTTTTATTATTTGCCTTTTGCAAAGTGGCTAATAAGTGTAATTATGTCTGTACCCATGAAGGAGACGAGGACGATGTTAAGCTTGGAGATGACGGTAGAAATAATTGAAGCAGGTGAAGGTACGTCAGCCATAAGACGCCCATTTGGATTTAACAAATCCACAACGCACACCTTTCGCTCAAAGAAAACAAAAAAAGGCATCTGTAAGGCAATCAGCCTGGGCTTTCAGGACGTGCTTTCTGTGATGGACCAGAGTATACCTCTGCTTAGGTGTGTGTGATTGTTCTATAGTATTCATACAATATTTTATCCACTTTTAGTGAATCAAGTAAGTGCCATTACCTTGCATATTTACGTTAATATTAGTACATTGTTGTTGTTGTTTAACTAGGGATGCTGAGCTTCTCTCTCTTTAGCAGTCAATACCAAGTTGAAGACTCCTTGGTATTATCTACACTGTAGATCTAGGCTTTTCCTATGGCTTTTCTGCCCTTCCGAAACGTGTTTAAGGAATTGAAGTCATGAGCTCCAGCTTGGCTTGCATTGAAAAGATTGTAACATCTGGTCCCAAGCTAGGAGTAAGAAGTGTGTGGCATACTGTGCATTCCCCGCCATCCAAGGGGGCTCTCAAACTATGTGTTGTTGTTCGTCCATCACGGGTGATGAAGACCACTCTGTTCATCCAATTATTTAGGAATATGTTAGGTTAGTCTATGGGTACGAAGGTGACTGATGAGCCCGATGCGGGCCTGGAAAGATCTCGGACAAAAACTATGTAGAGCTAGCTAAAATACTGTACTCTGGTTCTGGGCTCTCCCAAGGAATTGTCATGCCCTGCACAGAGCCACTTCTCAGCTATCCTGCCTATCACTAGGTCCATAGTGAGATTCTCCTGCATGCAGTCAACCAAGTCAAAGCCAAAGAATTACGCCTGGGGCTCAAGTGACTTCTCCAAACTTAGTGTGCAATGCTGGGTTCTCAACAAGTTTCACCACAGGGGGAATCCCTGGAAGTGTGTGGATGATTTCAAGAGTCAATGAGGATGTAATTAGCCTCACAGACGTAGCATTGCACATACCTGGTGGTCATATAAGGATGACTCCAGAAATGCCTCCATGCATAATATACTGAAGCACATTAAAAACGCACCACCTGTATAATCCAGGAACAGAGTGTGAAATGTAAATATAAGTGTTTACATATTTGGAATCTTCATTCTGGTCTCCAACATACCAATGGCTTGTTGGCGGTCGTTTTCAGATAGTCGTGGCATTTCAAGCACATGTACTGGGTGTTTTGTCTCAACGGCCTTTTTATACGGAGTATACTGCCACAACGCGTACACATTTTCTGGGTCATAGCTGTTGGGAATCGTGTTGCACGTGTAACTTTCATTGTTTTCATGTAGTCTGTACACAAACCCATGGGTTGAATCATGCACTTTCCATTCTAGCAGCCATTTGCTCTCTACCTCATGACAAACACGGGGAAAATCCATTCCCACATTTTTTTTCCCCAGCTTCTTGGCATCAGTATATATAATAGTGGTGCGTTTTTAATGTGCTTCAGTATATAATATTAGTACATAAAAACATACATAAGTGACGCTTTACCTGGACCCTAACTAGGATTTCCAATCGTTTTTTTTTTTTTAAGCTCCCATTTACGCGAATTTCATGTATGCGAGGTTTCTGAATTGAATGGTGCCAGGAAAAAAAAAAAAGAAAGGAACTCATGGGGATGGACAGGACGACGGTGCTTTCTTTTGGGGATGGGGGGAAAGAGAAGGGGATTAAGGCATACGAAAAAGGGGGAAATTTAAGGGAAAGGGGAGAGCCCGGGGGGGGGGGGGGGGGGGCGGGGTGGGGGGGGTTGGGGGGGCGGGGGGGGGGGGGGGGGGGGGGGGGGGGGGGGGGGGGGGAGATGTTAAATGTTGTTCCTGCAATTTTTCTGATGTCATCATTTCCCATTCTGTCTACTGGTAACATAAATGGCTCTTCTTAAGCATGTCATCTTTCACTATGTGATTCTCCTCTCCTGTGCTCTGGTCAGTGACCATGTTTGACACTGATAGCAAAGAGTTGATAAGAAAATACTATTTATCAGTTGTCATTTAGTTTCCATACTGGTATCTGAATGTTTGAGTGGGTAGTGACTCTGCAGGACCTGTTGATTCCTGTTAGTCCTGCATATTTGGAAAGACCCGCTGGATGGCGAAGAATACCCAGTACACTGCCCCTAACACTTTCCCCCTGCTAGTTAAAAACCAGAAGTGAGGATTCTTTAAATGCATGCTGAGCCAGGTTAGAATACCAGGAGAAGAAACTGGAACCTGTGAGTCTTAACTAGGCAAGTTACGGAATCACAGAAAAACCACATGAAAGCCATAGATATACATTGTACATGTTACTAGGGAAATTGATCTGACATTCGTTGCAAAAGAGCAATGCGATCAATCTTTCTTTCTTTCTTTGATCCATAGCCACCAACCTTCAAAGCATTCAGTGGCCATCACGCCTGGTGGCTTCTTGTAGGGCAGCAACAAATTGATTCCACTTTGCACGGTCGGGGCCATCCTTCGCACAGTGCCCCAACTTTGGTTCATTCTTTGCATCTCGGCTTCCACAGTTCTCCGTCAAGTTGTTTTTGGTTGGCCTCTCTTTCGCTTTCCCTCGGGGGTCCATAGCATAGCTGTTCTTGTGATGGTATCAGGGTCCCTTCTGAGGACGTGGCCAACCCAACTCCAGCATCTACCAGCTATGATGGTGTGCATGTCCTCCTGGTTACACAGAATAAGTAATTCTTGGTTGCTGATGGTATTCGGCCAAAAGATTTCGGCCGGAGAATTTTCCTTAGGCAGATTGTGTGGAAGGAGGACAGTTTTGACATTTCCTTCTCTGTTACTCTCCAGCATTCCGCACCATAGAGAAGCACAGAAAGTATGCAGCTGTCGTACAGTCTTAATTTGGTATTTGTGCTGTACTGGGAAGACTTCCAAATGTTGTTGAGACTAGCAAAAGCTGTTCTCGCTTTAGTCATTCTGTTGTTAATGTCCTTGCTTGTTCCGCCATCAGGTGTTACTATGCATCCTAGGTAAGTAAATGTGTTTGTTCTAACTTCTGGTTCCTTATTGTTATTGGCTCAGGATTGCCCACATTTAGATCACAAAAAGATCAATAGCCCTAGTTAAACAAAAACCAGACAGGTCATGTAAAATGTAATCCTTATACCCACATATTGTCATTTCTGTTTTTGTCTTAGATGGAACTCGATATACAGGTTGGATTTACTAAAATCATTAGAGCCATAACATCATCTGTAAGTAGTTCAAGACTCTTTGAATCATTTATGAATTTGTCACAGTATTTTGTTTTTTAATGTAAATAGAATGAGCTGTAGGGAGTTCTTGTATATTTGCAAAAAATGTGATCTGCACATGACAGAACTCAGGCATGCAGAACAAAACTGGCACTGGGGCACCAATAGTTCTTCAGTGGCCATTAAAAACAAAATAACGAGAGTATATTATATTTTGATATGCTACTCAGAAGTACCAGGGTGGAAACATGGTAGTATGAAGCCACGGTCAACCCAGCTGTAAACAGGTATATGACTGCTCTTGAGTTCGGAAAGGCGATGGCAGTGAGGAAAGGAACTGGTTGCCCCACTTCAGAAATCTGAGACTTAATATTATTAAAATCTCTAACAGTTCACTCCCTTTGGCAGTATCTGGTGTGGGACTAGTTTTACCTTTGGGCTGTTCAGAACAAGATGATAATACGTCGTCTTTATGAGATATAAATATATCATAAGAAATGTTTTCAAAGAAATTTCGGATGCACATTTCTAATGATGGAAAAAAATTGTTAACGAGCTTTTTTAAAAAATATTAATATTTGAAGATGTATTCCTGACATTTAACATTCAGCATCATGCTGGTATTTTCAGTATACAATGATGGAAAAGTTATGAAGGTACACACTTTCATAAATGAGTGCTTGCAACAAATAGAAGGATTGAAATGATATGACAGGGTCACCTGTGTGGAAATGATGATGAGAACCACACAAATATCAGTAGATCAGGGTGTGAAGAGAAGATGCTGGTGGTAGATAGGACACACATTGGGAAAAAAAAAAAAAAACCATTTTATAGCATTACAAGGCAGTCCTTGTTCTGTAATCCCAAGGGTCAGAGAAATAGAGGGAGGCCACAAACACATGAAGAAGGAAGTGAAAGGGATAAAGAAGAAATGTGGAAACCTTGAATTGACAGCACAAGCCTTGGTTTATATTTGTTGAAGATGTGGTTCACCTAAAGTTAAAAGTGACAAATGCATGAATTAAATAATGCTTTAAAATGTGTTTAAGATCATTTGTGACACAAGTAACCCATACCATTAGATAATGGTTGTCACGGTATGCTTACAGCTGCCGTGACGTAAGTGCTCTGTTTAGAGCATTAATTTAGTTTATGTGTATGAACGATGGTTCATTCACAGCTTGAAAACCAGGTCATGTGATGTCACATGATTGGAAGGTATTGTGGGAAAACAAGTCGCTGTGATTGTCATTCAGTCTGGGGCAGCCGCGCTAAATGTACGCAATTTTTTTGGCAAGCCAATGACATTCACCAAATTCATGGCTCGTCTGTGGGACAGATTTTTTTGCCGTATAATTTATGGTTAGTCCTGGCTTTTTTGTATAGGGCTAGTGCTGGTTAGCATGTAACGGTGGCGACCTTTGTTAGGTCCTTTTTGAGATGCACAGGATGTGAGTATTTTCTTGACTTCCTTAGTTTTCACTGTAGTTTGCCTCCATGCTCGATGTGATGAGTTGCGATCATTTGTGGCCATGAGGCATGATTTTTATTTCACCGGTGTTCAGGGATACTTGTGATGGTAGCAGTCATTGTTGTAGTTCACTCATGGCAGTTTATGGCCAGGTTTCGTTATGATGATTAAAGAGATAGAAAGTATTGACTTTTCCCTTTTGTATGACGCCGTTACCTGCATGTGGTTCTCATAGATTGGACGAGTCCATGTCTCTGTCCCGTACCATAAATCCGCTACGGTAATGTCTATATATTGTGGTTGTTAACCCTTATATTTCATTGCGTCAATGGTGAAACTAAGTTTTATACAAAATAAACTTGTTAAATTGGATACTGCCCATGTGTTACTGAGGCCCAAAAGGGGGGGAGCATAGAATAGTAACATTGTGACCTACCAGGCATGTCATAAAAGGTGAATAAAGAGGGTTGGGCATGGGACCAGTTACCCTATCTTGTAGAAATTTAAAACCACAAAAACTTCAACAAACACACAGGCAGGTCAACTAAAGAAAATAAAACTCAGTCATCCAAGACAGAGAAGGTCCTCTGGCAGCGAGGTGCAGGAAACAACACAAAGAAAGCAGAAAGGAGCCTGAGTTAAGAAGTCATGGAAAGACTTTGAGCTGATGGCACTGGACAGGAAGGCGTGGCATAAATTTGTTGAAGGCCTATGCTCCTTGGGGAGCTTAAAGGTGAAGAAGAAATTGGATAATGTTTAACAAACAAACAAAAAGTCAGATAAGCGGATTTGTTACTGGTATTGGGAGAGAGCCCGATGCCATCTCAAGAACAGCTATGCCATGGATCCTTGAAGGACAGCGAAAGAGAATCAGACCAAAAACAAAACTTGGCTCAGAACCATGGAGGCCGAGATGCAAAGAATGAACCAGAACTGGTGAGATGCAAAGAATGAACCAGTGCTGGTGCACTGCACGAAGGATGGCCGTCGACCGAGCAAAGCGGAAGCAGTTTGTTTCTGCCCTACAAGACGCTACTAGGCGTGATGGCCACTGACTGCTTTGACAGTTGGCGGCTAAGGATCAAAGAAGAAGGGTGCACCAGTATTTCAGTTTCTCTATCTTTTTCATGTTTGCTCTTTATGGTGCTTGGAGCCACCATTACAGCTGGTCTTCTTGCTGGCAGCCTGCATCAAAGCTCCAGCAGTTGTGGTTTCTACAGCAACTTGTTTAATATGATTAGGTTACCAGCCCCATGCGCAACCTCATAGTCATCATCATCATCAGTTGCCATCTCCACAACGAAGGTTGGCTGTAATGGATCTCCGTCTTCTGTCTCTTGTCTTGGTGGTGCACTCTGATAGACTCTTTCCTGTCCATCTCTTGATGTTATCTTCGCACTTATAGCGCTGTCTTCCCCTTGCACGTTTGCCTTCAACTCTCCCTTCTGTTATAGTCTTCTGCAAGGTGTTATGCCTTTTTATGTGGCCAAAGTACTTTAGCTGCCGAACTTTGACCTCCCTCATTAGTTCTCTTTTCATACCTAGATTTTCTAGGACCTCCTTATTTGTTTTCATCTCTTTCCATGAGATATGCCCCATTCTTCTATATATCCACATTTCAAGAGCCTCAATTCTTTCTTCCAAATGCTTATTCATCATCCATGTTTCTGCACCATGCAGAAATGCAGAATATATATAACACTTTATGATTCTCAGTTTTAATTTGTGAGATAACTGTTTGACGCCGCAGGCGACCTTTGTCTTTACTGACTGTGTGTGGTACACCACTCTGAGTGGAGACCTCCCAGTACCAAAGACTGCTGTGCCTGTCTTCAGATTTGCTCCTTTCCTCAGAGCAGATGAGGAAGGACATCCCTCGAAACCTTCGGGTATATGAGGCTTTGTCCATTTTGGCTGGAAAGACGTCTCGATAGTTCGGAGGTTTTATAGCGAATATGAGTACACATGAGGGCAAGTTCGGGCACAATGGGCTAATCACCTGTTTGCCAAGTCACTTCGATTACATGTCCACCCATGGGCCTTGCGCACTTGGGTACCCTCTACACCTCGTTTCACGGGGTAGAAGAGGTTCCGATTATGAGATGAGATGATGAGATGAGATAACTGTTTGGATGTCAGTATATGTTTCATGTTGTTGAATGTAGCTTTGGCCATTCCTATTCTCTTCTTGATTTCTGTTTCACATCTGCCATCTTCTGTTATTATATGACCAAGATATACGTAGCTCTTGGCTTGTTCCAGGATTTTCCCATTTATGCTTATCTTTAATGTGGGTTTATCGTCTGTTTTGCTAATTATCATAGTTTTTGTTTTCTCAATATTAATGTCGAGTCCATAGTAGCCACCTCTTATGATGTACCATATTTCTAGTTAGGCAGTAGAATATCAGAGACACCTTCTTCATCACAGGAAAATTAGTTGTGCTCAGGTACAAGCCATTATTAGTAAGTTATGTGATGTAGTTCCCAGAAAAACAGGCAAGTTATTCTGTGGACAGCATGTTAATTAACTTGTTCAACATTTTGTTGTATGTTTCAGGGGAAGTTGGTTGTTGGTCACAACATGTTTCTGGATATCTTTCACATACTGAACAATTTTCATAGCATTTTACCAACAGTAAGTGAATCTGTTTTTCCCTGCTTATGTAGTTTATTCATTTATATTTTATACACACTCAGTTAGACAGGCCTATCTCTTATACTTTAAAAGTTGTTGTAAACTATCTTTTAATATTCAAGTGAGCCCAGTTGTTTATATTTAGATGGAAGTAAATAAATAAGGGGGCTACTGTAAAACTGGTTAGGAAATAAATATAGAAATCATGCTTCTACTGATCTTTCAGCAGGATTCTTTTAAAAGAATTTTATTAGATTTTTTTCATTTTCTCCTTTTGATTTTTGTTGATTGTTGAATTTCTTGTACTGATATTTCTTTCTTTCTGGTTTTATGTTTTTACTTGCTTATTTGTTGTATTTTTTCTGCACATCACCTGTGTTGTTTACTTTTCCACCTGTTTGTATCGCTGTTCTTATCTGTGTCTCTCATCCTGTTGCATGTTTGCAGTGTTTGTAGTATTTTTCCTGGACCTGTCTATATTTCTTGTTCTTGTCGCCTGTTTGAAACCGTGGCTGACGAAGGGTGAACCCAGAAATATCCTGTTTCCTGTGTACCATTATTTTGTAAAATGGATTCCATACCATTTTCTTGTTTAATTTGTTAGATGGACCCTGCTCATTGTTTCTAATTAGTCATCAGTTCCACATTGATGATCTAGTCATACCATTTCAGCCATATCATCAAACTCCTTAATTATCGCCATTTGTACGTCAGTCACATTTAAGGGATGCAACTGTGGTTGAAAGTTAGACATTAATTGTATTGTTTCCCTTATATGTACTCTCCCGAAAATAGTAACACAACGAAGAAAAGTTGGTGAATTGTGCAACACACAGTGAGTGACAGTGATATACGAATAAAATATAAGTTTTTGATTGTAGAACCCAGTTTCATTCCGGAAACGGATTTAACTCATCATTTTGTTAAAAATAACCTTAAAATGTAAGTTTTTGAGTGTTTCTTCAAGACAAAATTTTAATTTAAAGTATTGCAGGCTTATTGTTGGAGCTACTCGCTGGAAATGAAATGGTTAATTAGAGCATAGGTACCATGATTTCCGATGATACCAACGACGCAGTTGATTTCCCAACCGAGTTCCTTAACGAGCAGTGCCCATCAGGAATGCCACCGCATTTGCTGAAATTAAAGGTTGCTGCATGTATCATGCTATTGCGAAATCTGAACGCAAAAAACGGATTATTGAATGGCATGCGTTTGGTCATAAAAGTCTTGCATCGGAATTCCATTGATGCAGAAATTATCACTGGCAGTAGTAAGGGAGAACGAGTCATAAGTCCTCGCTTGAAAACTTGAAAGTTTTTGTTAAAAACACTTTTTATCAGGGAACATTCTTTGAAACAAATCCACGCATTTTCACAAAAAATGTTATCAAATAACTTTTATATTGAATTAAAAAATATTTTAAAAATATATTACAGTTTATGATTTACTTCCGTCATTATTGACGGGTTATTGCTAGTTCATTTATAAAAGTCTCTACCCTTCTTGGTTGTCATTTCTGTTGTTTATGATTATTTCTCCATTTTCATTCTTTGTATCCAGATAAAAGTGATGATCATTATAATATTCCCCTGCCATGCTAAGTCTTCTTCTTCTTTGATCC
Organism: Oreohelix idahoensis; assembly: GCA_024509875.1. Taxonomy (NCBI): domain Eukaryota; kingdom Metazoa; phylum Mollusca; class Gastropoda; order Stylommatophora; family Oreohelicidae; genus Oreohelix; species Oreohelix idahoensis. The sequence continues at coordinate 60,489 of JAMPIV010009254.1, forward strand.
TTAGCCACCGACCGCCAAAGCAGTCAGTGGCCATCACGCCTGGTGGCGTCTTGTACGGCAGCAACAAATTGATTCCACTTTGCTCGATCGGTGGCCATCCTTCGTACAGTGCCCCAACTCTGGTTCATTCTTTGCATCTTCTTCTTCTTCTTCTTCTTCGTTCACCCTCAGATGTCAACTTGAATAAGTTCAAAGAAAGCGGTGGTCAGCCTGAGGCTGTTGATATCTCCGTAGATCTTCTCCAGGAATGGTACTGGTGATGGCCATATGCGTCTTCTCCGCTCCTCATATGTTGGGCACCTCTGAAGCAGGTGTTCGGCAGTCATTTTACCAGTGCCACAGTCACACTCATCCGTAGTTCCTATCTTTAATTTGTTGAACAGATGGTATCTCAATCTGTTATGACCAGTGCGAAGTCTGAAGATTACCACTTGTTCACTTCTGCTGAGCTGGTAATACGGATCATTTTTTGTGTGGCCTGGATGATCTTCTTCCCACTTGTGCCTGTATCTGCGCTTGATAAAACTCTTGGACTCCTCATATTCTTTGCATCTCAGCCTCCACAGTTCTCTGCCAAGTTGGTGTATTTGGTCAGCCTCTTTCGTTTTCCTTCAGGGATCCATAGCATAGCTGTTCTTGTGATGGCATTGGGGTCTCTTCTGAGGACATGGCCAACCCAACTCCAGTGTCTGCCAGCTATGATGGTGTCCATTTCTTTTTGCTTGCTCCGAGTAAGCAGATCTTGGTTGGTGATGGTATTTGGCCAAAAGATTCTGAGAATTTTTCATGCTAAGCAGTACAGAATACAAACCCCAGTCTAGTCCTGAACCTCTTTATTACTTATGTGTTTCTATTTTTTTTTGTCTAGATTTTGAAAATGAACTGGCTCTTCTGTCTGATAATCGCAACCGGGTGCGAAACACAATGAAAATGCTCGATGAGGAGTCACAGCGGTTGGGTCTGAAAATACATAGGGAAAAGACAAAGATTATGAGAATAAATGAAGCAAATGGTGGCACGATTTGCACTAGAAGAAACATCCCTACAAGATGTAGAATCATACATATATCTTAGCAGCAATATAGTTGGAGGGACAGACATTGATATCAAAATAAGGATATACAAGGCAAGAGGAGCTCTCCATTGCTTGGTCTACTATATTTTACTTCTTACTCCACAGCTTTAAGGGGAGGAACAGGATATAAATTTTGGTTGAAATCGAAAAAAATAAGAATTTTTGGGATTAGTCCATTTTCTGATACTTTAGCATCTCCTGAATCTAAATATAACAGAATTAAATGTCAAAATACATTCTAACAATATGTATTTTGACTTTGAAAAAGGTATGGTACGGAGAGATTTTCTCAAACTCGAGAAAATATGTCTAATTAGACCTGTTTCTTCCATAGCAACCAAGCTTACACCCCTATGTATTATACATCATTGGATTCGCCTAGATCTGGGGAATCCTATGATGTAGTTCATTTATTTCGGTAACAAAATTATACCCGCTAAAATCGAGAATTTATAGATCGCGCATTTTACCGATTATTTCCATATATGGAAATCGTCGGGCGTTCGTCGACATTGGCTTTTTCCTTGTAGGTAGAGCACACTACTCTAAACTGTTCATTGGCTGTGTGAATCCACATGACTTGTAACCGCGGTGTTTACACTATGGCGTCGGATTAATAAATTCTGTATACACATTTAGTTAGTTAGTCTCATTTTTCTGAACTTTTTGTGTGAGAATGCCTCGAAAACTGAATAGCTTTCATCATCTAAAACTGGAAAAGGCCAGAGCGAAGCGATGGAACCAAGACAGTGCAGGTAAAAGTCTCTACTTTTGTTATGGTACTGGTACAAAATGAATCACTTGTAGAAAGCCAGGCAGTCACATGTGGTGAGGTCGCGCAAAAAAACATTTACACATATTTGGTTTTGATTTACTCTGTTAGGACTGAGTGGAGGGGGGAAGAAGGTACTATATTTGGATAATGGAAATCTAACTTAATTTTCTTGAATTAATACACAATTTGTCCTAATTATAACCCATAAAGGGTTCAACGATATACTTTAAAAAAAAAGTCACGTGAATAAGCTATTAGTAAATGCATTGGCAGTAAAGAGTGATCACATTTTTCTGGTTTGACAAAATAACATGATTTCACATTATATGTAAATTATCATGGTATTTATAAGCATGTGACATGTTTCTTGAGATGTGATTATTTCTTATGTACTTTTTTCAGAACCATATGGTCCCCCTAATGAGCCTAGTCTGCCTGAGGTTATACTGTCAGCTTCAGCTGTAAATGAAGGAGCCAGCACAAGCTCATCTACAACAACTTCTACCTCTTTATCCCACAGCACGCCACGGTTCTGTAAAAAGCTGGAACTAAGTGCCTCATCGGTGCAAGAAGCTTCAACACCTAACATTACGGTCTCCAGAACTATAGTTGATATGTCTGAGATATGTAACCTTGTTAGTCAGCTTGCATGTCTAGCATGTTATGGGAAGCTGTCTGCAGAAATTAATAATAACACCAAGAGAGGTCTTGTTCAACACATCAAAGTGAATTGTTGTGTTTGCAACAAAACTGTTGCATCAATGTGCACATCATCGGTTGATGAACATAATTCATTCAGTGAGAACAAAGTTGCGGTTCTATCATCGTTGTTATCAGGAATGGGACCCTATAAATTTAACTCCTTTGCACAGAACTTGGATATGCATCAAAAAACTTTCAACGCAATTGCACACAAATTTTATTTGCAAACACCAGAACTTGCAAAATTAATATTTGATCACGCTGCTAAGCTCGCACGCAGCGTAAACTGCTCAGAGCGATCAACCATATCATGAAGATATTATGGATATTGGAGTCAGTTTTGATGGCAGCTGGCTCACAAGGGGCCACAGTTCAAAAATTGGTATTGGTTGTGTGGTGGAGATCTTGACAGGTCTTGTTATAGATGCCCATGTGCTTTCAAAATACTGTCAGACATGTGCTATAAGTGGTTCTTAGCACCAGAAGGAAGTCCCGGGAAACTTCAGCAAATGGAAAGAGGAGCATGTGAAGCAAGAATGTGATATAAATTTTGAAAGTATTTACTTTTGAATCTTATTTTTGGTTTCTCCTCCTTGTCTAAAAATTTAAACTTATGTAATTTTTATTTCTCCATAAGTATCACTTTTAGTAACATATTTATTACTTACATGTGTTTGCTTTGCTTCCATCGTACTACATTTGCTTCTACATTGTTAAGGAAAGTGTTCAATGCTTGCTAACATCATTATTTTAAGTGTTACTAATTCATACCTTTTCTTTCTAGGAAGTTCAGGTGTGATGGAGGCTGAGGCAGCTAGTGTTTTAGGGAGCTGGTCTGTGACGACACAAATTTCACTAAACCACCATGTTAACCTTTAGCACACTGCATTAGAAATTTCAGAAATTTACCCTGCCGCTGAATTCTTTTTCACAACGCCCCCTATTTTATAGTGGGTGACGTGTAACGTCTATTTTTTTTTGGTCAATTGCTATAATTTTTGGAATGTATATGAATAAATGAATGATGAATCTGATGATATAAGTTTTGTTGGTGTATATGTTAGATGTGATAGGAAGAGAGGAATGGAAAGATGAAAAAAAAACAAACAAACAAAGAGACCTACTGCATAAGGCTGGTCCTACCTATGAAAGCTATCATACTCTCATCAACACTAAGATCTTCAGAGGGTATGTAATGGCTTTGCCATAGAGGGAGAAGAGTGTCGACGAACGATTTGATTTTGAAAGGGTTAGGTTTAGGGTGCCCTCGTAGTGCTGCATCAAAATCGTCCAAAAACGCTAGGCATACTACTGTCATCCCCATCTCCGATATCACCCATATTCTGAGAACCGATCACAGCGCTAGTAAAACCAACAAACTTCTCATCATCGGGGTCAGAATCCATGAAAATTTCAGCGAAAATGGCAGCTTGTTTCATGCCGATTGATTTCGATTTAAAATATTCACAGAAAATAAACGCGAATACATCCGTCACTAAATATTGATCGGGAACAGAAGTTAACTCTCTCCCAAATAAGATTAAAACTTAACATCCTGGGGTTATATGACATGTACACATCTTATATGGAAGGAAACCGACTATATCCGAAAGTAGCAACAATGCGCCTGCAGCTGACAGAACATAGAGTACCTCTGGTGAAAATTTGCGACCTCAGCGTGCTAAAGGTTAAGTGATGGTGATAGCAAGTGTTCAATCAGATCATGGCAATTAAACCATACGACCTTAATGTTGAAATCATCAAAGAAGAGTGTATAAATAATGTAGGAAAAAGAATGCATACAGCTCTTCGTAATTTAGTTGCTGATTGCCACAAGCAAAAAGTTACGCTTGGAAGACGTGGCTGTGGCTGTCTGACAGATGCAGCCATCCGAAAGCTTGGCATTTATTATTCCAGGGTTATCGGGCAACGTGCTACTGCAGCTGATATGAAGAATGCTATTGTGGCTAGCCTACATCATTGCTATTCAACTGATGATTATCCCCAGCATCAGTTTTGTCCTACTGGCCAAGACTCTTGGTGTTTCTATAAAACAGCCTTATCTAGGAATGAGTATGCTTTTGGGCATCAAAACGTATACATATCCCCCAGGACTTTAAGCTGTTGAACAGACATTTGACACCAGTGTATGACAGGTTGACAAATCGGAAACTGTTGAGTCGCTGTGAAAGAAAAGCTACCCAAAACTCCAATGAGAGCTTTCATTCAGTTATTCGGAGTAAAGTGCCAAAGCATATCTTCCATTCACAAAAGCACGTGGAATTCTGCCTTCTAAGTGCAGTTGCTGAATTTAATGAAGTACCTGAGGCTGCTATATTTTTCAAGAAAGTCCTGGGGCTGAACAGTGGAAAAGAGGCTTGTCGACTGGCAGGAGCAAGAAAGTGTAAACGTCTCATGCTCAGCTCTAAAACGGCAGAAAACTGCACTAAGAAAATTAGGCACAAATCTCAATAGGAAGCTGCAGAGGAAGCTAGCTATGCTACCAGTATGTTCTAAATGATAAGTAAGCAATTTTTTTAGGTGTATTATTACATACATTTAATTATAGTATTATTATGGAGAAAAATGCGATTTTCTCAAAATCTATTTTTCTCATCCTAATTTTCTTATAACTTCCACACTTATGTATTAATTGACATAAGAATTAGCACATATTGCCCATAATCTTTTAAAACTTTTTGTCTGATCGTTTTTAAGTATCTGATCAAACTTTTGTTGATTTATTGCAAAAAGTAATGTAAAATTTAGCAAAATTTGTTACTATTTTTAGACACTATATTCGAAGTCCTACAACTTTTTTTGTATTAAAGTTATCAAAAATCCATCACACAAAACTTTTAAAATGTAATGATAAACGTTGTGCTCAAATTTGGTATTCATAGCTTAATAAATAAAAAAAGCCTTAGCAAATTGAAATAGAATAGAATCCAATATGGCTGCCGTTTCTATGGCAACCAGTGGTGCAGTGCCATCAAACTCTTCATTTTGCATATCTAGTATTGATATAGGTTAAGTCTGTGCATTTTCATTGAAATCCAGCAATTAATAACGAAAATTGCATTTCAGTGAAGCTCCTCCCTTAAGGCATCAAATCAAAATAATTATTGATTCTGCTGGTTCAACTCGTGATTTTACTGAATGACTTTTCTTGTCTTTGCTCCCAGGATGTAGAAGAATTTAAGGCTGTCACAAAAAGTGTGTTTCCAAGGTAAGGCAATAAGGAATTTTGTTAGATAATGATGATGATAATAGATCTTGAGAAGAAAATAGCCATATAATCCTAGTATATGACATCACCATGATCATACAGGTTTATTGAACAGTTGCTTCCTGTTCAGCTAATCTATGTGAAACAAAAGTAAAATAAAGAGAATAAACCACCATTTTATTACAATAAATCCAGCTCCAAACCTCAGAAATGAGGTATCTGAGGAAGGTGGTTAAAGTAACAATAAGAGATATGGTCCACAACGAGACAATACGGCAAGGCCTCTAAACCCATCCACTGCAGACTCAAGTAGAACAGTCCTAACTACAGTGGTTTGGCCATGTCTGCAGAATGGAAAAAGATCGACTACCATGAAAAGAATGAGAAACTAAGAGCCAGGGATCCAGACCGCCAGGATGAGCCAGAGTCCGCTGGGAGGACAACATTAGACAATCTCTGGAGGACTAGGTTGGAACCAGGCCAGAAGGAAGACAGCCGATGGGATATTATGTTTCTCCCTCCTTCAAACCTCTGCACCCCATGGTAGAAGAGGAACAACTAAGTAAGTAAGTTAGTTACTACATAAAATGCGACGTCACATTAATTTTACAACTCCAGCGTGAAATGCGGTTTGTTCAACACGTGATGTCATAACGAGCAGCAATTTTTGCTGGCTCTTGAAATGTTGGTTTATTGGCCATTTTGTTTCTGGGAATAAAAAAAAAGTCAGTTGTTAAATGGCAGTTATTCTCATTGCTGTAACATTGTCATTTATATCCAATAGATAGCCAGAAGGGTTGATATAACAATTTAAAAATAAGATTCTTTGCCAGTTCTTCTTGTCCTGTGCTAATCACTTAAAGCAGGGGTCAGCAACCAGTCGATACTGATCTACTGATAGATCCCAGTGGATGATTTGGAGTGGGGGCCCGGAGGTTTGAGGGGAGAAGAGAAAAGAAAGACTTTTTAAACTAGGGAAATTTCGAACTATATCCCCGAGATCAAAGGTACTTTTCTTGCATTCCCAATGAAAACAATCGAGCTGGTTACTAAAATATATTCAAGATCTAGGAACACAATCTTTTCTTCGTTAAATTCAACACACACACACCATGTAAAAGTGTGTACACACACATGATAGATATTTAGAGCGCTCAGTGTTACTAAAGTAGACCCCAAAAGCTCCTGGGTTGCCAACCTCTGATTTAAAGTCTTTCCTTGTATTTTTAATCTCTTTAACCTAATTCCATTCTTTATGCTCCTGGGTTGCCAACCTCTGATTTAAAGTATTATTATCAATACATAGGTATTGATGGAAAAGATATAAGAATACTCAGTAACCTTTATTGGGAGCAAACTGCCACAGTAAGATCTGGAAGGAACTATTCACCATACATAGACATAAAAATAGGTGTCAGACAAGGTTGTGTGCTGTCCCCCTGCCTATTTAATCTATACACCGAAACAATTTTCAAACAGATACTGGAAATACCAGGACTGAGCATCAGTGGAAGGTCAATAAACAACCTTAGATATGCAGATGATACCGTGCTGAAAGCGAACAGGAGTTACAAGAACTAGTGAAGCAAGTGAACAGTATAAGTCATGAATATGGACTCGACATTAATATTGAGAAAACAAAAACTATGATAATTAGCAAAACAGACGATAAACCCACATTAAAGATAAGCGTAAATGGGAAAATCCTGGAACAAGTCAAGAGCTACGTATATCTTGGTCATATAATAACAGAAGATGGCAGATGTGAAACAGAAATCAAGAAGAGAATAGGAATGGCCAAAGCTACATTCAACAACATGAAACATATACTGACATCTAAACAGTTACCTCACAAATTAAAACAGAATCATAAAGTGTTATATATATTCTGCATTTCTGTATGGTGCAGAAACATGGATGATGAATAAGCATTTGGAAGAAAGAATTGAGGCTCTTGAAATGTGGATATATAGAAGAATGGGGCGTATCTCATGGAAAGAGAAGAAAACAAATGAGGAGGTCCTAGAAAATCTAGGTATGAAAAGAGAACTAATGAGGGATATCAAAGTTCAGCAGCTAAAATACTTTGGCCACATAAAAAGGCATAACACCCTGCAGAAGACCATAATAGAAGGGAGAGGTGAAGGCAAACGTGCAAGGGGAAGACAGCGCTATAAGTGGGAAGATAACATCAAGAGATGGACAGGAAAGAGTATCAGAGTGCACCACCAAGACAAGAGACAGAAGACGTTGGAGATCCATTACAGCCAACCTTCGTTGTGGAGATGGCAGCTGATGATGATGATGATTTAAGTCTTTCCATGTTTTTTTAATCTCTTTAACCTAGTTCCATTCTTCATGCTCCTGGGTTGCCAACCTCTGATTTAAAGTCTTTCCATGTTTTTTTTAAATCTCTTTAACCTAATTCCATTCTTTATGTGTTAGTTTGGTCTGCCTCTTATTTCTCTTATTATGTGGATTCTAGAGCAAGGACTGGCTTGTAATACTGTCTCTTGGTTTTCTCATTTTATGTCCTGATGAGGCATGTATATGATTTCAGCATCTTCCTTTCACATCTTGTTCTATTTGTTGAAAACCTGCCCAACTTTCCCTCAGTTGTTTGCCAATGGCCTCTTCCAGTCTCTCAGGGATGATGCCACTTACTAAATCATTAGCAGAAATGATCCATGCCTCATGTGGTTCCTGAAAAGAGGGGGGGGGGGGGGGGGGTGTGTCTCTGATGAGATAAAGACAGAAAAGGACCACTGGCATGTCGTACAAAGCAACTGATATGAGGATCTGCATGAGGCTAGCAGCCTCATCATGTTAAACAAATTCCTAGAGGAACCACTACTGTACGAGCATATGAATGTCAGGGACCGAAGACGCAGCAAGAGAGATGAATGCAGTTAGCGACCCTTGACTACTTGCGTCAGGGTCAGCGAACCAGAGCTGACCAAGACCCTACTCCACCTCCAAGTGGTGGTCCTGCATCACTGCAGTCTGGCTGAGAGAGTAGGGATCGAAGAGGGAAGGCAAATCCGGTCCCAGAAAATGCAGAGCTGGAATCGGATGTGTCGGCTAAAAGGTGCAAATATCGCAGCTTCGCTGTAAACAGACACAACGTAAACGTCCTTTTCAGGATGAACGAGGTAGAAGAAGATATGAATGTCACTGCATGGGCTTCCTGCTAAAGAATCGGCTGCAAAAGGAGAAGAAAGGAAATGATAATAAATAATGAAATGTTCTGCAATATGTGACGTTTTAACACATTAACTACCGCAAGCCGCTGTCAGCGGCTCACAAAATAATCACATTTGGACCGCAAGCCGCTCAGAGCGCCAATCTAATTTTAGTAATAAAACGAATGAAAAATGTACTGAAACACTCTCTGATCTGGTTCGAGATTTTAAGTTGCCACCGGAAAACAAATTCCCAAAGCAAGGTTGTTGTAGAACACTGGAAAATTGATATTATGTTCGTATTTTTCAGCGTTTTGGGTTTGTTACCAAATCGTGTAAAACTGTTTACCGTGGCAACTAGTGATAGGACTACAAAAAATGTGTGTACATCTCAAGCTGAATAGGATTACGTGTTTCAATGTGAACTTATAGATCTTGCGACTGGACAAGAGGTGAAAACGGTGTGCACATTGATTGAAATTGTGATTTTGATAGAGAGGGGCGCAAGCAGTTATAATTTGTGAAAATACAACCTCATTAGAGTTTTACAACCTCCGGTGTTTATTGTAATAGTACATTCATTTATCTTTAAAATGACGTATAACTCATAAAAATCTGTAAACAATTACGAAAACTACAGCTTGCTTTGTGCAAACACCTAGAGGATGAAAATGGGAAAAAAAATTAATTCGGCCACAGTGTGTTTTTCAATTCGGTAGTTAATGTGTTAATCAATGTTTTTTCCTTCCTTTGGTCAATCATCATCATCACATTTCAGTTCCTTAGGTTCATAGGACTTCAACAAAGTTATGCTGAGTCTTCCTGTCCTGTGCTATCAGCTCAACATTTTTCCCAAGCCTTTGTCATCCCCTTCATGTCTGTCTCCATAGTGTTTGTTGAAGTTGTTGTGGTAAAGGGGAACTTAAGAGTATTGATGTCTGTCTCCAGTTCTCTTCTCCTTGTGCTCCCTCTACCTCCCTTACCCTGGGATTTCTAGACTTAAGGACTGCCAGGTAATACTATCAGCTGGTTTCCTCATTGTGTGTCCTACCCATCTCCAGCGCCTTCTTCTCGTCTCTTGTTCCACTGGTACTTGTCTGGTTTGTGTCATCAATTCCACATTGGTGACCTTGTCATGCCACTTCAATCTTTCTAGTCTTTGCAAGCACCCATTTATGAAAGTCTCATAAAGGAATATACTGAGAAATAAAGAGGAAATATGTTCAGGCATCTAGTGAGGATGAGGCGCGGTCAACCAGCATCATGGGTATAACCTTGAAATGAAGTGACCTGGTATAGAAGGAGCAGAAGAAGATGCAATATATATGAATAGAGAAAGAAAGGGTAACCGACATGCCACTGCAGGTTTGAATTTAAATTGGTTTTGTTAAGTAATGCAGTAAAATGTTACTGTTGATCAGAATCGACCTCATTGCGCTATGGGCAAACCCATAGGTGCTCGGTCTCCCTCAGCAAATGTCGAAGAGTATACCGGTAAATGCTAACTGTTCCCGTAGGGCGCTGGTTGTAAGCACGACGGATGCGTCCTCTCATATGTCCATCTCTGCTAATCTTACCTTTGATGCCAAATTCCAGCAGTCTTAGCCATGTTGAATCATCTATTGCATTATCTTTTTTCTAGCAGGTGATCAAAAATTGTCTTTAGAATTTCTCCTGTATCATCCAATGACACCCCACTGTGGAAGCTCTCGGAGCTAGTTTGTCAACTCTCTCATTGCCACATAACCATGCATGACAAGAACAGTAGATCCACATCAATTCCTGAAGATTTGAGGTTTCTATAGATATTTTCCATTCATGCTGGAGCCATTCACTTTGGGGCTTCTGAAGCATGAACTGAGAGTCTGACACAATAACTGCCAGTAAAAAGTACTTAACTTTACAAATACAGTTCACGTAATAAAAATTAACATAAGCTTATAATGTCTTCTGGGAAGGTTAAGGCGGCCGGCGTGATGCCGACCACATCACCCCTCGTGTGCCGATGGTCAAGATAATATGGGCCTAACACCATATTCCCAATATGCCTCAATGGGCGTGTAACGGGTTCCTTTACTTTTACTTTTACTTATAATGTCTCTCCACATGTAAGCCTACCTTGCCGTGGTTGGAGAGCTTGAGCGCCTCAATGATCCCGGGAGCTATGCCGGCGGGAGTTTTACTCCTGGCAGGGTCACCCAAGCCGGACAGGTCCTGGGTGAGGGGCCAGACTAAATGGGCTGAGGAGTGGGTGGAACCCTATAGGTGTAGATGCAGAACCCACCGGCGAGTGGTACATGCTCTGGTCTGCACCAATCCACCCCCACTTCATGGGTTAAATGCTTTCTTGCCTCATTCTTCACTGTTTGTCGTCTATCACGCCCATGGCGACCGTTGCCTCAATTGGCTGTGTGTGGTGTACCCGGAAACGGGGCCTCCCAGTACTGAGGCAAAGTTAAGTCCCCGATGTCACTTATCGGTGCAGAATTGAGAGAGATGGCTGAGCATCACAATCCCTCCTGTGTTGCAGCATGATGAGAACCCAGCATTGCACACTGAGCTTGGGGGGATCACTTGGGCACCAGACTTAATACTGGCTCTTGACTGGATGGCCGCATGCAGGAGATTTCTACAATGGAGGGTTGGCAGGTGGTGGGTATCGGGAAGTGGCTCTGTGCAGGACGTGAGGATTCCTTGGGAGAGCCCCGAACCAGAGCACAGCATTGTGCAAGCTCTGCATAGTTGGAGAGCCCCCTGGATGACGGGGAATGCACAGTGTGCTAACCCACCTATCCCCAACTGCTAACTTAGAACCAGAAGTGGGGTCCTCTGTATGCGTGCCAGGCCAGGATAAAATGCCTGGGAAAGAGACTGGAGCTCAGAACTCCCTAACTCAAAGTTGCAGGATGGCAGAAAAGCCACGGGAAAGACAGGGCTATTTTGAAGATAACGCAACCATATTTTCACCATACGAGCTCGGACGCCGCCTCGGTAAACAAGGTCCGCGCAGAGCAGTGACACCCCCAGGCTGCTTGCGAATAGTCTACTACTGGGAACATAAACAGATTAGGGATGAGCCCACTCTCCCGTTGAACAGGTGCTAAAGTCGTAGATACTGGGCCAGAAGGCGCACCGGAAACCACAGTATCATGCAACTCGCTTTTTTTTTTTCTATGGAGAGTACACCGTCAAATAAATCTCGTTCTGGTGCTCGCCCTGTGGAGCTCCACCAGGCAGGTGCAGTGCCGGGCTCTGAGCCTCGACAGAGCCCACCCTCAGCTACTGGAGGACCCTCTAGACCGTCTTGTGGAGTCAACAGACGGCGGAGGAGAACTACTGACCAAAACAAAACAGAAAAAGAGAAACCCAGAGTGCCACTTGTCATGATGCACTGGAATGCAGAGGGAGTGAACAGCAAGCAGGCTGGATACAGCAAAAAGACAGAGCTGGAAAACATCTTGTATGAGAAGCAAGTCAGTGTTTGCTGTATCCAAGAGACTCACTTGAAAGCAGATCAAACCTTTAAAATAAGGGGATATCAATGCTTCAGATCCGACAGACAAGATAGACGAAAAGGAGGAGTACTTACTCTTGTAAGGAATAACATTCCTGCACACGAAAGGAAAACCTTCATGGATGGAGCAGAATATCAGCTGCTGCAGATAAAGGTAGACAAGATGGAAATAGAACTCCTGAACTATTACTGTCCGAACAACAAACCCCTGAGTCTCAGCTCTATACAGGTACCAGCCACCAACTTTATAGCAGTTGGAGACTTTAATAGCCACTCCCAGAGCTGGGGCTATAACCATCTGGATCACAGAGGTGAAGAGGTTGGAACTTGGCAAGATGATCACTCCCTAATCCTAGTCAATAATGCCACAGATACTCCTACCTTCTACTCCAGAGGATGGCACACAACTGCAACACCAGATCTTGCCTTCTCCACACCAGATATAGCTGGATCTATTAGTAGAGAAGTAGGAGACCAACTAGGGGGAAGCGACCATCGCCCAATCTTTCTTACTGTCCAGAGTGCAACTCTCAGGACAGGCCCAGCCATTACAAGATGGAACTACAAAAAAGCCAACTGGGGTTTATTCAGGCATCAGGTGAACACGCTGCTGTCTACCCTCAAGGTACAGAACAGAGACATTAATGAAGTGGTAAAAGACTGCAACAGATGCATACTACAAGCTGCAAAAGAAACCATTCCCAAAGGGTTGCCCGGGCGGAACTACACTACCATAATGGGTCCATCACACTCCATGAATCGTCAGGGAAGCTATGTGAAAGCAGGCCCTAGAAAGGAACGCAATTCTCAGCCCTTCACTTGAAACTCACAACAAATGGAAAAAGGCTGTAGCAGAGTTTCAGAGAACAAAGCTAGAAGAAAAGCGGAAACGCTGGAGAACTAAAACGGCATCGCTGAACCTTGAGAAAGACGGCAGGAAACTTTGGAGATTAGTCAAGTCTCTAAAATGAACGGAGCATTCACTCACTCACAAGGCAGACTATCACATTGGATGAAGGTGGCAAACTGTTTCAGAGAAAAACAAGCCTGCAGAATTGTATGTGCTAGGAAGATACAGTTTCAGTAAGCAACTTACCCATTAACATGACCATCGAGAAGTGAGGATAAGAAAAGAAATAATGGCAACCATGGGACAGACAGATACTCCATGCCGCAATGAGGGAAACCCATCACACTAGGAGAACTACCAGAAGCGCTATTTCAAGCTTAAGTTTCAAAAAGACCACCCTGACCCGCACAAAATCAGCAACGTAATGCTAGTAAATTCATGATGCCTCAGCAGGCAAAGAGACAAAACTGCTTGAGATGTTCAACCACAGCTGGTTTGAAAGGAACGTCCCACCAAGTATGGAGAGAAAGCCATCCACAATACCCATACTAAAGGAAAGGGAAAATGTTAAGTCCGAGGCTGCAAGTTTACCGGGCCAATCTCTCACACAAGCTTGTGTTGGGAAGACTAAATGGTAGCGAATAGTCCAACCACAAGATAGGAAGATTGGTATTTAGAGTATGAGCAGATCCCTTGGTGCCGGAAACAAGCAGATTTTAGAGAATTTGCTTACAGTATTGAAGAACCATGTTACTTACTTGTTGTCTTCTAGCAATAGAAGATGCCTTCCAGGAGAAGAAAAAGGTCCTAACGATCTGGGTCGACTTCAAGCAGGCCTTTGACAAGGTGTGGAAAGATGGCCACATTGCAAAACTTAGGAGAAGTGGAATCCAAGGCAACATGATGAAATGGATCCAGTCATACTTGCATAACAGGAGAACTAGAGTCACTCTTGACGGTCTGCAGAGCAGAAAAGTGTTGCTCCATCAGGGGGTACCTCAAGGAGGAGTAATTTCCCCAACACTCTTCCTTGTTTACATCAATGACCTGGTGAAAGATCTCCCTGCAGGAGTTAAAGCTGCCTTATATGCAGATGACCTAGTAGTCTGGTGCGCTGATGAAAATGTCACCACAGCAAATTATAGAATGCAGCGGGCAGCAGACATGCTAGTGTCATGGGCAGAGAAATGGCTTATCACAATAAACACAGAACATAAACCTCCATCAAACACTGTTTCTCCCTCCTGCCCCAAGGACAAAAATCAGCTTAAACATTACACCTAGGGACAACCGTGATCAAGGAAGAAAGCTACCCCACCTATCTTGGGGTGACATTTGACCAAAGGCTTTCATGGAATAAGCAAATTGAAAATGCAGAAGGAACTGGCTCCGGAAGACGACTTGGCGCTACTCAGAAAATTAGCAGGTACCAACTGGGGAGCAAATGAACGAAATCTAAAGAAGATTTATAATGGAGTAATAAGACCACACATAGAGTTTAGCTAAGCAGCATGGTCATCAGCTGCTAACTCACATCTGCAGTCTTTGGACAAGGTGCAAAATCAAGCTCTCAGGCTCATTACAGGAGCCATGAAAAACTACAAACTAACACCAATAACTGAGCATGCAGAAAGGTTGCTGGATTAACAGACAGTGTTCCATAGAAGAGACACAAAAACCATGATCCAGATGGAAAAGTACAACAGTATGCCAATGCACCCAATGAAGGCAAGACTAGATGATCTGGCATTGGGACGTCTAAAGCGTAGCAGCTTTGTGCATCGGGGGAAAATACTTATAAGACAGCATCAAGATGACCTATCCATGAAGACAACACCACTGAAGCCCACCCTATACCCTGTACCATGGGAGCAGGCCAGCAGTGCCCTCCCAATTAATAACAACAGTCTGTGGTCTCCACAAGTGGATGTGTGTATAATGATCTGCAAAAACGAACTGCTACATTGAGTATGATCCAAGAAAGCTATCCCGATCAATCATGGATACATGCCTATACAGATGGATCAGCAACTAATGCTGTTAGGAATGGAGGTGCCGGTATCTTTATCTCATATCCTGACAACCACTATGAGACTAGGCACATTCCCACTGGTAAATTCTGTTCCAACTATACAGCTGAGGTTCAAGCTCTAGAGCAAGCTGCAAATATGATTTATAACACCAACTCTGACTGCCCCCAGGTAGTCATCCTCACAGATGCACTGTCTGTCCTGCAAGCTCTCAAGGGTGGTAAACTCCCGCATCTGAGAAATGAACTAAACAAGGTAGCTGCCAAAAAGAGAACCATACTTCAGTGGGGTTCCATATCCATTGGTGTTTGTAACCGGGAAATGAAAAAGAGCAGATAAAACTTTTGCAAAAAAGGGAGGTGAATGGTGAACAAAGAAGGATAATGAAGTCACATACTTTGAGAAAAAGAGAGCTATCCAGACTATCAGAAGAGAACAGAACCAACCCAAAGACGACTATCACACTCTCGACCGGCAGGGACAGACAACTATTTTTTTTTTTCGAATCTGGGAGCAGGGCATAAAACAAAATGATAAACCATGCCACCAGCTAAAAGGGGGGGTGAAAGGCGATTGTCTTGCTTTTCACCACTGTGCACATGTGGATTAAACGAACAAACTGCTGAGCATGTTCTACAGGACTGTCCTCTGTATGACCAGTTAAGAAAGATATACTGGCCCAATGACTCAACACTAAACGCAAAGCTATATGGAGTTAAAGAGGAACTTCAAACAACAGTCGAATTCATCATGAGAACTCGTCTGACGGTGTAATCATCAAAGATGCGATCGCAAGAAGAAGAAGAGAAAGAAAGAACTCTTATAAGGTTCCAGAGAAATAGTGTTTACAGTCCACTCTCTGTCTATCTCATCCCTCCAAGTGAAACCACTACGGGTTTAATATTCATGTTTTTTTTTTAAAGTCTACTGTGGAATGGAAATTAATAATAAAACTGTTTATTTGAACATCAAAAGATGGTCCGCAACCAGACGCTACGTCCAAGGCCATAAAATTCATACCCCTGCAGACCCAAATAAGAAAGTCCCAACTTAAGATGGTTTGGCCATGTCCCTGCAGAATGGGGAAGATTCGGACCTGAACAAGCATAGCCAGGGAGCCCAGGACCCCCCCAGGATGACCCAGAGTTCCGCTGGGAGGACAACATTTTGACAATCTTTTGAAGGGACTGTGAATGAAATTCACATTATAGTTATGATTTTATTGTCTTTTACTGTGAATGAATTATATAAAACTGTTATTGAACATCACAAATGATACAGGGTGGCCACTGAAAGACTGAAGGGTTAGGAAAAGTCATAACTTGTTCATTTTCAATCTTTTTTATTTTATTGTTTTTTTTGGTTATAGAGCATCCCTTGGAGATTAAAATGGCTACGTATGATGTCCAGCAACGAGTAAAACTCATTGACTTTTTCTATTCCAGTGAAAGATCAATTATTCAAACTCAGAGAAAATATCACCACACATTTTAATGTCAGAGTATCTCCTAGCGATAACATGATTCGGAAACCTAATCGCCTGGTTACATCAACGAACAAAAACTGCAGATTTTGGGGTACTGAGAATCCCAGGGAATTAAAATCAGCATCAATTGCATCCCAAAAATGCACTGTTTTGGTGCAGGTGTTATGGCTGAAAGAGTTATCTGCCCCTATTTCTTTGAAAATGAGGAAGGTCAGCCAGGAAAAGAATCAACGGCCCCACTGTATAGGACAACTGCTTGAAAATTGTTTATGCCAAGCGTTGTTTTATACCCTTCAGTCTTTCAGTGGCCACCCTTTATAAACTTGATCTATGGACATTATTTGTAAAATTAAGGTGAATTGATGATGCTTTTTTTTTTTTTTTTTTATTAGGTAAACAAAAATGATTAAGTATCAGTATGTTGTGATAAAACCAACGGGCTGATCACCCGTTTGCCAGTCATTTCGATTACGGAAACAACGGCAAATGGATTGATTTGCCATTGCCCTAAAGACGCCAATAGGCGTGATGGGAAACAATGGCAAAGAAAACCTATCTGCTGTTGCCCTAAGACGCCACTAGGCGTAATGGCCACTGACTGCTTTGACGGTCGGTGGCTAAGGACGGAAGAAGAAGAAGAAGATGTTGTGATAAAGTGGGTCTGAAAGTACACAGGGACAAAATGAGAGTGGATGCAGGAAATGATCACAAGATTGAGCATCAAGAAACACCCACTACACGATGTGGAATCATACACATATTTTGGAAGTGGTATGGACATGGTTGAGTGCAAGGGGCAAGAGGGGCTTTCATTGCCTTGGGAAATGTATGGAAGTCAGGATCTTCGTCTCAGATGTCAGGTCAGTCCTATTGTGTTGTTCTGAGGCATAGAGAGCAACAAAAATGACAACCAAGGGGCTACAGTCTTTTGTGGATGGGTATATGTGTTGTTGTTGTTCAACTAGGGCCGCTGAGCTTGTCACTTTTGCAGCCAATACCAAGTTGAATACTCCTTGGTATTATCTACACTGTAGATCTAGGCTTTTCCAGTGGCTTTTCTGCCATTCCGAAATGTGTTGAGTTGAAGTGATGAGCTTCAGCTTCTACAGCTTTGGCTTGCATGCAAAGGACAATCACAAGTGGTCCAAAGCTTGGAGGAAGAAGCCTGTGGAATACTATGCATTCCCCACCATTCAAGGGGGCTCTCCAAATAGGCAGAGATAAAATACTATGCTCTGGTTCTGGGCTCTCCCAAGGATTGTCACATCCTACACAGAGCCTCTTTTCAGCTCCCCCTGCCTATCATGGGTCCACAGTGAGATCCCATGCATGCAGCCAATCAAGTAAAAGTCATAGCTACTCCTCCAAGCTTATTGTGCAATGCTGGGTTCTCAACAAGTTTCACCACAAGGAGAACCCCTGGAAGTGTGTGGATGATTTCAAGAGTCCATGAGGGTATGAGACAGAGGTTCACTTCCATATCTGTATAGTATAGCATTGTGCCTATCCGATGGTCATATAAGGATGACGCCAGATATGCCTCCGTGCATGGGTGCATGCGTAGAATGGAGAGATTGAGATGAAGTGACAAGGTCACCAGTGTGAAACTGATGACAAGAGCCGGACAGGTGCCAGTGGAACAAGAGATGAGGAGAAGAAGATGCAGGACGGATAGGACACATATTGAGGAAACTTGCTTATATCATTACAAAGCAGTCCTTGTTCTGGAATCCCCAGGGAAAGAGAGGCAGATCAAAATACACATGGAGAAGAGAACTGGAGACAGAAATGAACATGAGGAAGCCATGGAAAGAGCTTGAGCTGATAGTTTGCGTCAAGAGGACTTGGCATTTGTTTGTTGACGGTCTATGCTCCTTGGGGAGCTAATGGGTGTTGAATGTTGTGATAAATGATACTGATCAATAATCCATTATTTATTGGTAAATTATGTGGACCTCACTGCACGAATGATGGCTGCCGACCGAGCAAAGTGAAAGCAGTTTGTTGCTGCCCTACAAGACACAACCAGGCGTGATGGCCACTGACTGCTTTGACAGTCGGCAGCTAAGGATCAAATAAGAAGATGTGGACCTGAACAGTTGTTCATTTTTATTTAAAATAATATTGAACTGATCAGGCATTCTTCATTTTTGTTACGTAAAGTATTAATAATGCTTGTCATGTATCCATCATGCCATTTCCACTTTCACTATGCTACACATTTTCTATTGAGGAATTTGTGTTTAATAATAGGTGGTCGCAGGGAGAAGAAGAGTTATAATTCCACAAAACATTTCAACAGTTGTGTTTATTTTTACAAGATTTTAAACTCTCAGGCTCTTGCGTAAACTTACATTGTATAGCAAACCACTCAGACGAAATGTGGCATAAATTAGTATGCGGTATTTTTAAAAAATCTTTAATAAATGTTGGTGGCGATGAGCTGTTGACCATTGCCAACAAGTAATGTGAACTTGTGACCGGTGCTGTCTGCCAATATTAAAATTATATTCTAGAGCCATTTTATATGCCGTGTTTGTTATATGTTATGGTTGATACGTAAAATAACATATTTTACATATTTAATTTTAGGCGTAATGGAAGTTTTGTGACTAATATATGTTGTTTTTCAGGAGCTTATTTCATTTTCTGGTTTGAACAACGTGATAGAAGCATTAGAAGGTCCTCCTTTTTCGCCAGCCAAGGTCGGTACGTACATTATGGCCATACTTATATTTTGTGATATTTAAAAGCATATCTAAATGTGACTTTGCTTGCAGACGTGTGTTACAGGTATCGTCGGAGTGAGATAATTAAACGATCCTTTGTCTTGCTTGGGGGTTGAAGAAACAGATCCAAAAATACATATTAGACATGATAAGATTTAATACACAAATTTAAATAGTACTTTTCAAATAAGATCAGCTGCCTCACCTGCATCAGAGGTCAGCGGCAGTGGATCCTAAATGCCTTTTGTCTTGATGGTACACTCTGGCAAGCTCTTTTCTGTCCATCTTCTTAACTTATGTCACAATAGTTATCTTGCATGTTTACTGCCAGCTTCACCTTCTGTTGCCGCTTTCAATAAATGTGTTGTTTATTATTATTTTATTTAATCAGATCCATCTAATTATTTGTATCGATTTCATTAATTTTTTTTTTCATTCTCAGCTTTTTAAGACTTCTTTATTTTTTGTGCTCTTTCCATGATATGCAACTCATTTTCCTGTAACTCCACATTTCAGAGGCTTAATTTCTTTCTTCTCATTTCTTTCTCATTGTCCATATCTCTGTGCCATAGAGTAATGAAAAGTATAAACAGAGCTTGGTGACTCATTGTTAATTTATTCGTTTTTTGTTTCAATGTTAATTGTTATCTCATGTTATTAAATGTAGTTTTGGCCAGTCCTACTTTCTTCTAGATTTGTGTTTCACATCTGCAGTGCTGTGTAATTATTACATTCCCAGGATTTGAGAAATTTTTGACTTTTCTAATATCTTCATAATTATTCAAGCTTTGAAAGTTGCATGTGTTTTGCCAGTTATTATAATTTTTGTTTTCTCACTGTTAATGTCCAATCCATATTCATGACATCTGTTTTTATTTGCTTTACTAGTTCTTGTTCACTTTCATGTAAAACTATCTAAGGTTATTTATTGTTCTTCCACTGGAGTTTAGTCCTGACATTTCTTCTATAAATTTGAAAATATTTTTCTGTGTTAAATCTAAGGGGACAGTACACATCCTTGTCTCACTCCTCTGTTTATGTCAGTATTCATAAATTGTGAAGTCAAACCTTGTATCCATGAAGCATTTATAAATACTTATTTTGGGTACGTTGTATATTTTTCTTTTAGTATTCTTACACCAAATTTTTCTCTTATTCCACTTTTCTTAAACTTGATATTTACAAGGCTGTAAACTTCAAAGAGATCAGTTTTAGACATCATATGTGGTCTTCTTTGTGGGATTTTGAAATACGCTCTTCCTTTAATTGCCTATCTGTTCTTTAGAGCTAGCATTTACATTGTGAAATCGTTGTTCAGCTTTGCCAGGTAATAATGTTCAATCATTTATATTTAGCAGTTTTCTTTCTAGCTTTATAAGTTCTTCTTTTTCCTCATTCGCCTTCAGACTTCCATATTAATGACTCTAATAAAGGCAGTAGTCAGCTCAAGGTTCCTGACATCTCCAAACAGTTTTTCGTGGAGAAAAGTAGGTTTTGCCATATTCTACTCTGTTCATTGCTGTATGTTGCGCAGGACTGCAGCAGATGTTCGGATGTCATGGGGTTGATGCAGAGATCTGTTGCACCAATCCTGTACCTATGGTCTAGATGGTATTTCAGTCTAGTGCATAGCCTGAAAATGATGTCCTAGGTAGCTGATGATAGGCATCATTTTTTATATGACCTGGAATGTTTCTTTGCCATTTGGACTTGAATGTAGCTTTTATAGTTGTTTATAACCGTTTGGTAAATTGTCCCTACAGGGGGTTTCAAAGTAATGTATATACACTTTGCATCCTCATAACTCAATTACCGGTAGCTTGCGATACAATTATGGCATTTTCACACTTAACTCTTTCCGTCCCAAGCGAAAAAGTGGGTTTGGTCCACGCAAACATGCCCGCCCCCGTGCGTTTTAAAATAAATATCTCAAAAACAAAACACGTTCACTCTTAAACACGTGCGGTATTTAAAAGAATGTACTTGCAGTCGGAAATGACGTTTTGGGTGGTTTGTGGGTAGTTATAATTAGAAACAGTCTCAAACAGAGGCACATATACGAAAGGCTTTTTAAAGTCGATTGGGCCAAGCGCATCTAACCCATGAGCCTTTATAAAGTCGATTGGGACTTAAAGAGTTAAAGTCACAAATGTTCAAAGTGTTCTCGACCTGCAACAATGCAGTATTAGTTCAATGTTTGATGTAATTTTAAAAATAATAAAATCACGGTATCATATAAATTTTAAAAAAAAATAAAAGGCTCATAATTTGCTACAAAAATATAAACTGTGCTAGCGTAATTTATTATCTACCGAACTTCAAAAATGGAAATAGCCATTTTAGCCTAATTGGCAGTTTTAAATACCCCCATATGACTAGTTTCAACCGTCAATACGACAACCAGTGATAGTAATTAATTATTTAATAAAATAACTCACTGGATGATCGAAATAATGATAAACCCACCAAAGGAAAATCAGAATGATTTTAAAGAAAAGAAAAAACTTAAAAGAGAAGTAACTCCAAAAAAACTTTTCCAAGGGCTCTGACCGGGTTAAGATACAAATTTGCCTTGCATTCGTGATTTTTCTTTCCAGTTTCATATTTCTTTTTATATTATTATTAAAATGTACATTTCTTACGCAGATTCTACAAGTCTTAGTGAAATCAAGTAATATGTAGTGTTATCCATTTTTTTTTTTTTTTTTTTTTCTTAAAAGCAGCCGTAAATTAAAAACATGCTGGCTGTTGTCAGCATTACCAAATAATGATACATGAACGACACACCACGTGGACCCTCGCAAATCCCACTTCAATTGAAAAATAGGCAGCTTGATTATATTGGTTGATTTTTTTATTCACGTGGTCTAACATCACGCCGAATCTCACATCTGAAAACGCAAAAACCTTGTACAGATTATGGGTAAACCATAGCATGAGGAATGTATGGGCATTATTCATTTGTATCTAGCATTACTCCGCTATGTTCTTGCAAAATTTTATGTTAAGTTATGTGCAAGTTATATGCATTGGAAGTTTCTATACATCATTTTGAAACATCCTGTACATCATTTTGTTGTAGTGCTCCTCCTTCCTTAGCAAGCTGCTTTATAAAGTAATGATATACCATTTATGTTTTATAACAGACTTTACTTAAATTATATTTTGTAATCTTCTGTGTATCTTTGCCCTGTATAGTTCTCAGGAATCTCAGAGGAGACAAAGAGAAGGACTACTTTTCCCTCGGGCAAGTCGTAAGAGGTGATTGATGTTAGGTCATGCATGTCACTGGCAATCTCATCATGTAAATCAAATTGCCCCAGAAACCACCTCTACTACTATCTCAGGGGCTTTGACACAGGCTTCCTGTAAGGAGGCCAGCTCTTATGTTGCAACCATCCTACATTAGGGGGTGAACAGAAATTCATTATGATGTGCGACTTTACAGTATTGATGTACCATTGATATTTGGTAATCTTCTTTACAACCTTATAAGTAAAGTGCACGTATACTATTTGTACATTGTAGTTGTCATCTTTAGAACGTAACAGTATACCATTTGTATTTTGTAGAGATTGCAGAAGGCTTTGACCGCTATGACAATGGGGGAGGAGCGATGCACGAAGCTGGCTATGATGCATACGTTACAGGGCGCTGTTTTGCTACGATGATCAATTATTTAGGTTTGTGTGTCACAGTCACAGATTTAGTTTCTTTTAGAACTATATAAACCAGGACAGATAACTCATAATCACATGCCAGATTGAAAAGGGAAGTTTGTAAATAATACCATCGTCGTCATCACGTTTTGGGGCCCCGCCCCCCCCCCCCCCCCCCCCCCCCCCCCCCCCCCCGCCCCTCCGTGTCTTCCGCCCCCCCCCCCCCCCCCCCCCCCCAGGAGCACAGACCTTCATCAAAGTTGTGTCAAGTTTTCCTGCCTCGTGCCATCAGCTCAAGGTCTTTATTTCTTTACCCTGTTGAAAAAAGATTTCGTTCTTTCGTTCCCTGTCTTCTTCATGCCCTGTAAATAATATTAATCTTTTATCTTCCAGATCACTGTGTGAATCTTTAAAAAAATGTTTTCTCAACCTGTATAGAATGTAAAAACCCTCTTGTCAAAAGCTGCTGATTTTACATTTCTTTTTTATGCATGGAGGCATATCTGAGTCATCCTTATATGGCCACCAGCTAAGCACAGTACTATAGTATACAGATGTGTATGTGAACCTCTATCTGTGAGGCTAATTACACCCTTATTGACTCTTGAAAGCATCCACACACTTCCAGGGATTCCGCCCGTGGTGAGACATGTTGAGAACCTAGCATTGCACACTAAACTTGGAGGAGTCACTTGAGCCCCAGACGTAACTCTGGCCTTTACCTGGTTGGCTGCATGCAGGAGGATCTCCCTTTGGACCCATGGACCCGTAGTAGGGTGGGGAAGCTGAGAAGTGGCTCTGTGTAGGACGTGACAATTCCTAGGGAGAGTCTAGAACCAGAGCACAGTATTTTAGCTCTGCATATTTTGAGAGCCCCTGTTGGATGGTGGAAATGATGATGTTTCAAGAGGTCAGTATAATTAAGAAACAGACACAGTTCAACAGGAGGTGAGAAGAAGATGCTGTCATTAGTTAGGACTGTTGTTGTTTAACTAGGGCTGCTCAGCTTCTCGCTCTTTTGTAGCCAATAACAAGTTGAAGAATACTTGGTATTGTCTACACTGTAGATCTAGGCTTCTCCTGTGGCTTTTCTGCAATTCCAAAATATGCTGAGTTGAAGTCATGAGCTGCAGCTTGGCTTGCATGTTTTTTTTTTTGCGTACACCCGCTATTACTCGGGGCGAAATCTCAGGTTAGTATGTCTAACCTGAGACTGATTTTTACGTGAGTATCCCTTTTTTTTCTTGTACAGAAACAGGTGTCCCTCGCCATTCAGGCAGATACTCGCCGATTTCTGAGGTACCCATTAGAGCTGGGTCGGCTCAGGAGCCGCCAGTCCTTGGTCGACGACACTCCTTCAAATGTCCTCGCCAGGGCTCGAGTTAATCCAGTCCAAATCCCGGTCGACTAAAAATCTTCAAATGTCCTTGCCCGGGTTTGATCCTGGGTCACCCGGTCGCCAGCGCAGTTTGGTAACCACTACACCAGCGCGGCTCCCTGGCTTGCATTTAAAGGATCATCACATCTGATCCCAAGCTAGGAGTAAGAAACGCGTGGCATACTGTGCATTCCCCCCAATCCAAGAGGGCTCTCTAACTATGCAAAGCTAAAATACTGTGCTCTGGTTCTGGGCTCTCCCATGAATTATCACGCCCTGCACAGAGCCATTTCTCAGCTTCCGCTCCCTATCCCTGGGTCCATAGTGAGATACTCCTGCAAGCAGTCAACTAGGTCAAAGCCAAAAGAATTGCATGCAGAATCCCTGGAAGTGTGTGGATGATTTTAAGAGTCAGTGAGGGTGTAATTTAGCCTCACAGGCAGAGGTGCACTTCCACATATGTATATTGTAGCATTGTGCATAACTGTGGTCATATAAAGATGACTCTCGATATGACCCTCATGCATTGGTTAGAACTGTGCTCTGCTACCATTGTGGGCCGTGGCACTTGTTACAGCTTACTTTGGGTGTGTGCTTATTGAACAGTTATAACAGTTATCTCAAGTACGTTCTACCTGGTGTGCTACGACACCAGCACAATAAAACACCATTTAATGGTATATAAAATTATATGTCATGGTGAAATATATTACGAAAGAATCTCAAAATGTATAATTCTACAGATAATAAGCTGAGTTATCATCCACCAATTCATCACACAAAAATTAGAGAGCGTTGTTGTTTTATGATTGCAGCGAATTTTAAAATATTTACCAAAACTGTCTAGTTAAATATTACAGTGTACAGTGGAACTTTGAAGGACACTTAGGTGTGAAATAAAGAAGGTTGTAGAGAGCACTGGATTAGGACATACAATGAGGAGGAAACCATTTAATATGCATTATAAGAAAGTCCTTGTAGCGTAAGGTTTTTTATAAGTGAAGTGTCAGTATTAGATACTAAAAGAACAGAAATATTATTCTGTCTTGGGAAGAGCGAAGTCCCAGTGTTGGAGAAGAACACTGGTATCACAGGATAGTCACATTGAGGAAACCTGTTGATAGCATTACCAAGCAGTCGTTTTTTTTTCTGGAATCCCCAGGGTAAGAGAGGTTGAGGAAGACAAAGAAACACATGGGAGAAGAGAAAAACTGGAGGCAGGCGTGAAGGAGATGAAGAGCTGATGGCACGGGACAGGAACACTTAGCCTAAGTTTGTTGAAGGCCTATGCTGCTTGGGCAGTTGAAGTGTGATGATAATGATGATAGATATATAAACTTCATTATTGTATGATGTTAGTGCACTGGCTTCCTAGCTCGGTGGTCCATGGTTCGATCCCCAGTTGAGGTGGGATTTTTTTAGACCGCAAACGGCTCCGGGGTCAACCCAGCCTCATGAATTGGGTACCAGAACAACTCTGGGAAGGTTAAGGCGGCCGGCGTGATGCTGACCACATCACCCCTAGTGTGCCGATGGTCAAGAAAATACGGGCCTAACACTGTATTCCAAATATGCCTCAATAGGCGTGTAACGGGATCCTTTACCTTTTATTGTATGATGTCCTTGAGCATAGAAGAACGTGGATATTATCAGGGTAAGAATGTACTGTGCATGTTATGTGATTTAATGATTGTTGAATACATTATAACATTCCTATTGGCAGGCTCACTTCAGGACCCTCCTGTAAAGTTCATCTTACCCTCATCATCTGTTGTCAAACCATTTGTCAATAAGTGAGTATCTGCGATAAGCTGTTTAAATTATTTATTAATCAGGGAATATTCAAGTAACCTGTGACTATATTATTGGTGAGTAACTTTGTTTTTTGTTTTTTTTTCAGAATAATAAAATTCTGAATTTATTATTGGTGAGTAACGAATAACTATTCAGGATAATATGTAACTGTTATTAATCAGTAAATGAGTGAGAAAACTAACACACATTTGTCTGTGCTGGCAGTTTCTCACTGAGTGAGTATTTGAGATAAGTTTCAACTGTCAATAAGCAAACATTCAAAGTAGGCTGTAACATGCTTTTGTCAGTAAATATCTGGAGTAATTGTTGTTTTTAACTAGCTCTGCTGAGTTCGTTGCTCTTTCACAGCCAGTGTCAAGTTGAAGAATTAGCATGTGTTCTGTAGCTGTTGGGTGGTTTATCTTTATAATCATATCCTGACAACCACTATGAGACTAGGCACATTCCCACTGGTAAATTCTGTTCCAACTATACAGCTGAGGTTCAAGCTCTAGAGCAAGCTGCAAATATGGTTTATAACACCAACTCTGACTGCCACCAGGTAGTCATCCTCACAGATGCACTGTCTGTCCTGCAAGCTCTCAAGGGTGGGAAACTCCCGCATCTGAGAAATGAACTAAACAAGGTAGCTGCCAAGAAGAGAACCATACTTCAGTGGGTACCATCCCATTGTGGTGTACTTGGAAATGAAAAGGCGGATCAACTTGCAAAAAAGGGAGGAGAATGTGAACATGAAGATAATGAAATCACATACTTTGAGAAAAAGAGATCTATCCAGACTATCAGAAGAGAACAGAACCAACCCAAAGACGACTATCACACTCTCGACCGGCAGGGACAGATAACTATTTTTCGACTCAGGACAGGGCATAACAAACTGAATAAACACATGTACAAGCTACGATTGTCTGCTTCACCACTGTGCACATGTGGATTAAACGAACAAACTGCTGAGCATGTTCTACAGGATTGTCCTCTGTACGACCAGTTAAGAAAGATATACTGGCCCAATGACTCAACACTAAACTCAAAGCTGTATGGAGCTAAAGAGGAACTCCAGACAACAGTCGAGTTCATCATGAGAACTCATCTGACGGTGTAAACATCAAAGATGTATGGAGCTAAAGAGGAAGTCCAGAGAACAGTCGAGTTCATCATGAGAACTCATCTGACGGTGTAAACATCAAAGATGCGATCGCAAAAGATGTTGGGTGGTGCAGTATAGAGTGTTAGGAATCGTTCTTGACCCAGGCAGTAGCTTTCTTTTTTTTTGTTGAGAATTCCGGGCAAGTGAGCAGCACATGCTGAACTGTCTCAAGTGGGTAGGAACAGTTGCAGCAGTTAGGCTTATGTGAGGGGTTTAATTTGTTTAAGTGCTCATTGTTGAGGTCTCATGTGTTTGTAGCGTTTTGTTCTTTCTTAGTTTGAAGATTGTGCTGTGCTCCATGTCTTAGGTTGTTGATGTTGTTGTTTCTTTTTTTTATGGTGGGTCATTTCTTTATAAGCTTGTACATGACACATCCAATATACCCTTTTGTCCATCGATTCAGCCATTTCATCTTTGAAGTTTTTTGTTTGTGTGTGTGGAGTATTAGTTTAGCTGTTTGCATGTTGGCTGGAGCGTCTGTATGAACCATGCGTGCTTCTAGTTTTACTAGACTGTTTTCTATTTTGTTGCCAGAAGTGATCATTTTCTTCTTCTTCTGCGTTCGCCCTGAAAAGAACGTTGGTTGCGTTGTGTCGCCATTTACAGCAATGCTGCGAAATCTGCTACTTTCAGCCCGACACATCCGACTTCAGCGCTGCATTTTTTAGGACCGGGTTTGCCTTCCCACTTCGATCCCTACTCTCTTAGCCAGACTGCAGTGATGCAGCCTGTTTCCAGGACCACCACTTGGAGGTGGAGTAGGGTCTTGGTCAGCTCTGGTTCTCTGACCCTGGTGCAAGCAGTCACGCTATGGGTCACTAACTGCATTCCTCACTTTTGACGCGTCTTGGGTCCCTTGATCATTTTAAAATCAGTGAAGATTATGATATCTGAGGGCTTATAGATTTCTTGTTTAAACTGACTGAGCATTGCTTTGACAGTGGTCTTTATTGCTGTAATTTCTGCTTGGTAATTAGAACACCATTCTCCACATGGTTTATATATTTCTAGTGTGCTGCCATTTGGGTACTTTGCGTAAGCTCCAAGCCCAGCATTTATGGCAGTCTTGAAGACAGAGCCATCTGTGTATGCATGTGTTGCAGTGTTAGTTAGGGTAGTTGTCTATAGTCTCTAATGTAGCTGTCTTAAGTACTGTTGAGTTGGTGTCTCTTGTTAGTATGCTATCCATGAGTGTGGTTTTTATTATGAGTAGTTTTAACTACTTTAGAGGCTAAAAGAATGGGTTGTTTGCACTTATTTCCAATGTCTGTGGGAGGTTGTGTTTTTCTGCCATAGTTGTTGCTACTTGTAATGGTGATTTTAGTTTTAAGCTTCTAATGGGCTTCCAGTTTTCAAACAGTTGTCTGTTTTGATGTATTTTTTCACATCCTCCTTTTAAGACAACAAGAAGTGGGTCTGTAATTTCTATGGTTGCATCGATTTAACAAGCAGCTGTTGGCATAACTCTCATGCTCCGGCATATGAATTTATTTTCAATTTTTTTTTCATTTCTGTCTGGATAGTTTTGCTCATTGGAAGTTGCAGTGGCAGGTTATTATCCATAAATATCTGGAATGAGCTGTGATAAACATTGTTCAAAATATGGGTATTCAGAAAAGCATTGATAATATTTATCACATTGTATGTGAGGTAAGTAGCAGTAAGTATTTGTCAGAATCTCTGCGTTCAAGATAAGCAGTAAGTATTTGTCAGAATCTCTGCGTTCAAGATGAGCAGGAAGTATTTGTCAGAATCTCTGTGTTCAAGATAAGCAGTAAGTATTTGTCATGGTAATAATATTTGTTAACAAAATATCCAAGATAACAATGGGAGCCAAAAAGTTGAAGGTAGTCCCATAGCAGAAGCTACCTTAGAGGAGTGAAGTGTTAAAGACTTCACCATACAACTGTTATGAAGTTGGATGATCAGATCTATTGCCAGCTGCCTTCCTAACTCATTAACAGAGTGAGGTATCAATTTACAACTGGGTAGATTGCAGCGTGCCGCTACTAGGTTTCGATCCCATTAATTGTGCTGCGAGAGGAAAGCGCTTATAGTAGATATAAGAGGAAAAAAAAATCAGTAAAGTATCAGGGTAATACACGTTTGGTAATAAGTAAATATTTACGGTAAAATTATGATAACCTCTTGATAGTTGATGAATGTCCATGTTAAGTCACTTCTGTTAACTGTTGCTTTGGAACAAGCAATAAGCTGAGATCTGGATAACATATGATGAAGTTAAAGCAATATCTTAAAACAAACAAAGTACAAGGGGATTGACGTAAGTCTTGGGCCTGACCATGAAAAACATGTCACAGAGAGCTGAAATTTTGTATAGTGTTTATTCCTTTTTAATATAGCCACCGTCTGAATTGACACACACTTCTGCCATCTCTGCTTGACCTTGAAAAGACCTTGGGAGTAGAACACCCTATTTTTCAAACTAAACCAGTCATCACATGCCAGTATAACCTCTTCATCGCTGTCAAAATGATTTCCTTTTAGCTGTTTTTTAAGATTTGGGAATAGAAAAAAGTCTGATGGAGCCAAATCTGGAGAATATGGTGGGTGTGGAAGAATTTCAATATTCAAATCGTTGGCTGCTAGCTGCACAAGCCGTGCTTTGTGAGAGGGCGCGTTGTCTTGAAGCAAAGGAAGATTTTGAGTGCGCGTTATCCCTCGTTTCCTGGTCACAACCTTTCTTAGTTTGGTGAGAAGATCTGCATAGTACTGTCCATTAACTGTGTTGCCACGAGGCAGATAATCTTTCAAAAGGACACCTTTGCCATCCCAAAAAACAGCATCACTTTTCCTGCAGATTTCTGAGCTCTCGGTTTGACAGGTGTTGGGGAGCTCGGGGTTTTCCATTGCATGCTGGCAATTTTGGATTCGGAGTCATAATGGTGTACCCAAGTCTCATCTACTGTCACCATGGTCTCCAAAAATATATTTGACTGACATTTTTTGAGCAACTGTTGACAGCAATTTACCCTCGTTTGCTTCTGTTCACGTGTCAACAGTAGCGGAACCCAGCGTGCACACACTTTTCTCATGTTCAGTCTGTTGTGTTAGATTCTATAAACTGTTCTTTCATTTAGTTTTACTCTACTAGCTATCTCCACAATTGTCATTTTTCGATCCTGGTCAGTGATTTTCTTCACTCTTGTTGCATTTTCATCGTTGCACTCTGAGGCTGGTCTACCAGATCTTGGCAGATCAGCAACATTTGAGCGGCCGCACTTAAACTGTTGACACCAGTTTTTTACCGAAGTATATGAAGGACAAGAATCACGAAACACTGGTTCCATCTCCCTGTGTATTTCTGTAGGTGTTTTTCCCTAAAACATCAGAAATTTTATCACAGCTCTGGCCTCCTTCTTTTCCATTGTTTTGTCAAATCTTTGGAGCAGCAGATCCGGTCAATAGGGTACATTGCGCCGTGCACCGTAGCGGGAAAACCCATTGAAGAAACAAACGCGTACTTCACACATTCAGTGCAAATATGATGAACTTTAAATGTGCCAAGTTTCATCTTCCTCCTGTGACTCCTTCATGGTCAGGCCCAAGACTTATGTCAATCCCCTTGTATGTACAGAGGAAAATGGCTAAGGAGGTCATTCCAGGTCCTATATAATATATATATATATATATGCTATATATATATATAAACATATATATTAGCATATATATATATAGTTTCTTTTCTTTTATCTGACCTGGAATGTTCTCTTTGCCATTTTCCTCTGTACATACAAGGGGATTGACATAAGTCTTGGGCCTGACCATGAAGGAGTCACAGGAGTAAAATGAAACTTGGCACATTTAAAGTTCATCATATTTGCACTGAATGTGTGAAGTACGCGTTTGTTTCTTCAATGGGTTTTCCCGCTACGGTGCACGGCGCAATGTACCCTATTGACCGGATCTGCTGCTCCAAAGATTTGACAAAACAATGGAAAAGAAGGAGGCCAGAGCTGTGATAAAATTTCTGATGTTTCAGGGAAAAACACCTACAGAAATACACAGGGAGATGGAACCAGTGTTTCGTGATTCTTGTCCTTCATATACTTCGGTAAAAAACTGGTGTCAACAGTTTAAGTGCGGCCGCTCAAATGTTGCTGATTTGCCAAAATCTGGTAGACCAGCCTCAGAGTGCAACGATGAAAATGCAACAAGAGTGAAGAAAATCACTGACCAGGATCGAAAAATGACAATTGTGGAGATAGCTAGTAGAGTAAAACTAAATGAAAGAACAGTTTATAGAATCTAACACAACAGACTGAACATGAGAAAAGTGTGTGCACGCTGGGTTCCGCTACTGTTGACACGTGAACAGAAGCAAACGAGGGTAAATTGCTGTCAACAGTTGCTCAAAAAATGTCAGTCAAATATATTTTTGGAGACCATGGTGACAGTAGATGAGACTTGGGTACACCATTATGACTCCGAATCCAAAATTGCCAGCATGCAATGGAAAACCCCGAGCTCCCCAACACCTGTCAAACCGAGAGCTCAGAAATCTGCAGGAAAAGTGATGCTGTTTTTTGGGATGGCAAAGGTGTCCTTTTGAAAGATTATCTGCCTCGTGGCAACACAGTTAATGGACAGTACTATGCAGATCTTCTCACAAAACTAAGAAAGGTTGTGACCAGGAAACGAGGGATAACGCGCACTCAAAATCTTCCCTTTGCTTCAAGACAACGCGCCCTCTCTCACAAAGCACGGCTTGTGCAGCTAGCAGCCAACGATTTGAATATTGAAATTCTTCCACACCCACCATATTCTCCAGATTTGGCTCCATCAGACTTTTTTCTATTCCCAAATCTTAAAAAACAGCTAAAAGGAAATCATTTTGACAGCGATGAAGAGGTTATACTGGCATGTGATGACTGGTTTAGTTTGAAAAATAGGGTGTTCTACTCCCAAGGTCTTTTCAAGGTCAAGCAGAGATGGCAGAAGTGTGTCAATTCAGACGGTGGCTATATTAAAAAGGAATAAACACTATACAAAATTTCAGCTCTCTGTGACATGTTTTTCATGGTCAGGCCCAAGACTTACGTCAATCCCCTTGTACTTTGTTTGTTTTAAGATATTGCTTTAACTTCATCATATGTTATCCAGATCTCAGCTTATTGCTTGTTCCAAAGCAACAGTTAACAGAAGTGACTTAACATGGACATTCATCAACTATCAAGAGGTTATCATAATTTTACCATAAATATTTACTTATTACCAAACGTGTATTACCCTGATACTTTACTGATTTTTTTTTTCCTCTTATATCTACTATAAGCGCTTTCCTCTCGCAGCACAATTAATGGGATCGAAACCTAGTAGCGGCACGCTGCAATCTACCCAGTTGTAAATTGATACCTCACTCTGTTAATGAGTTAGGAAGGCAGCTGGCAATAGATCTGATCATCCAACTTCATAACAGTTGTATGGTGAAGTCTTTAACACTTCACTCCTCTAAGGTAGCTTCTGTTATGGGACTACCTTCAACTTTTTGGCTCCCATTGTTATCTTGGATATTTTGTTAACAAATATTATTACCATGACAAATACTTACTGCTTATCTTGAACACAGAGATTCTGACAAATACTTCCTGCTCATCTTGAACGCAGAGATTCTGACAAATACTTACTGCTTATCTTGAACGCAGAGATTCTGACAAATACTTACTGCTACTTACCTCACATACAATGTGATAAATATTATCAATGCTTTTCTGAATACCCATATTTTGAACAATGTTTATCACAGCTCATTCCAGATATTTATGGATAATAACCTGCCACTGCAACTTCCAATGAGCAAAACTATCCAGACAGAAATGAAAAAAAAATTGAAAATAAATTCATATGCCGGAGCATGAGAGTTATGCCAACAGCTGCTTGTTAAATCGATGCAACCATAGAAATTACAGACCCACTTCTTGTTGTCTTAAAAGGAGGATGTGAAAAAATACATCAAAACAGACAACTGTTTGAAAACTGGAAGCCCATTAGAAGCTTAAAACTAAAATCACCATTACAAGTAGCAACAACTATGGCAGAAAAACACAACCTCCCACAGACATTGGAAATAAGTGCAAACAACCCATTCTTTTAGCCTCTAAAGTAGTTAAAACTACTCATAATAAAAACCACACTCATGGATAGCATACTAACAAGAGACACCAACTCAACAGTACTTAAGACAGCTACATTAGAGACTATAGACAACTACCCTAACTAACACTGCAACACATGCATACACAGATGGCTCTGTCTTCAAGACTGCCATAAATGCTGGGCTTGGAGCTTACGCAAAGTACCCAAATGGCAGCACACTAGAAATATATAAACCATGTGGAGAATGGTGTTCTAATTACCAAGCAGAAATTACAGCAATAAAGACCACTGTCAAAGCAATGCTCAGTCAGTTTAAACAAGAAATCTATAAGCCCTCAGATATCATAATCTTCACTGATTTTAAAATGATCAAGGGACCCAAGACGCGTCAAAAGTGAGGAATGCAGTTAGTGACCCATAGCGTGACTGCTTGCACCAGGGTCAGAGAACCAGAGCTGACCAAGACCCTACTCCACCTCCAAGTGGTGGTCCTGGAAACAGGCTGCATCACTGCAGTCTGGCTAAGAGAGTAGGGATCGAAGTGGGAAGGCAAACCCGGTCCTAAAAAATGCAGCGCTGAAGTCGGATGTGTCGGGCTGAAAGTAGCAGATTTCGCAGCATTGCTGTAAATGGCGACACAACGCAACCAACGTTCTTTTCAGGGCGAACGCAGAAGAAGAAGAAAATGATCACTTCTGGCAACAAAATAGAAAACAGTCTAGTAAAACTAGAAGCACGCATGGTTCATACAGACGCTCCAGCCAACATGCAAACAGCTAAACTAATACTCCACACACACAAACAAAAAACTTCAAAGATGAAATGGCTGAATCGATGGACAAAAGGGTATACTGGATGTGTCATGTACAAGCTTATAAAGAAATGACCCACCATAAAAAAAAAGAAACAACAACATCAACAACCTAAGACATGGAGCACAGCACAATCTTCAAACTAAGAAAGAACAAAACACATGAGACTCAACATGCACTTAAACAAATTAAACCCCTCACATAAGCCTAATTGCTGCAACTGTACCCATCCACATGAGACAATTCAGGATATGCTGCTCACATGCCCGGAATTCTCAACAAAAAGAAGAAAGCTACTGCCTGGGTCAAGAACGATTCCTAACACTCTATACTGCACCACCCAACATCTTCTTGCGATCGCATCTTTGATGTTTACACCGTCAGATGAGTTCTCATGATGAACTCGACTGTTCTCTGGACTTCCTCTTTAGCTCCATACATCTTTGATGTTTACACCGTCAGATGAGTTCTCATGATGAACTCGACTGTTGTCTGGAGTTCCTCTTTAGCTCCATACAGCTTTGAGTTTAGTGTTGAGTCATTGGGCCAGTATATCTTTCTTAACTGGTCGTACAGAGGACAATCCTGTAGAACATTCTCAGCAGTTTGTTTGTTTAATCCACATGTGCACAGTGGTGAAGCAGACAATCGTAGCTTGTACATGTGTTTATTCAGTTTGTTATGCCCTGTCCTGAGGCGAAAAATGGTGATCTGTCCCTGCCGGTCAAGAGTGTGGTAGTCATCGTTGGGTTGATTCTGTTCTCTTCTGATAGTCTGGATAGCTCTCTTTTTCTCAAAGTATGTGATTTCATTATCTTCTTGTTCACATTCTCCTCCCTTTTTTGCAAGTTGATCCGCCTTTTCATTTCCGGGTACACCACAATGGGATAGTATCCACTGAAGTATGGTTCGCTTTTTGGCAGCTACTTTGCATAGTTCATTTCTCAGATGTGGGAGTTTACCACTCTTGAGAGCTTGCAGTACAGACAGTGAGGATGATTACCTGGTGGCAGTCAAAGTTGGTGTTATAAACCATATTTGCAGCTTGCTCTAGAGCTTGAACCTCAGCTGTATAGTTGGAACAGACTTTACCAGTGGGAATATGCCTAGTCTCATAGTGATTGTCAGGATATGAGATAAAGATACCACCCAACAGCTACAGAACACATGCTAATTCTTCAACTTGACACTGGCTGTGAAAGAGCAACGAACTCAGCAGAGCTAGTTAAAAACAACAATTACTCCAGATATTTACTGACAAAAGCATGTTACAGCCTACTTTGAATGTTTGCTTATTGACAGTTGAAACTTATCTCAAATACTCACTCAGTGAGAAACTGCCAGCACAGACAAATGTGTGTTAGTTTTCTCACTCATTTACTGATTAATAACAGTTACATATTATCCTGAATAGTTATTCGTTACTCACCAATAATAAATTCAGAATTTTATTATTCTGAAAAAAAAAAACAAAAAACAAAGTTACTCACCAATAATATAGTCACAGGTTACTTGAATATTCCCTGATTAATAAATAATTTAAACAGCTTATCGCAGATAACTCACTCACTTATTGACAAATGGTTTGACAACAGATGATGAGGGTAAGATGAACTTTACAGGAGGGTCCTGAAGTGAGCCTGCCAATAGGAATGTTATAATGTATTCAACAATCATTAAATCACATAACATGCACAGTACATTCTTACCCTGATAATATCCACGTTCTTCTATGCTCAAGGACATCATACAATAAAAGGTAAAGGATCCCGTTACACGCCTATTGAGGCATATTTGGAATACAGTGTTAGGCCCGTATTTTCTTGACCATCGGCACACTAGGGGTGATGTGGTCAGCATCACGCCGGCCGCCTTAACCTTCCCAGAGTTGTTCTGGTACCCAATTCATGAGGCTGGGTTGACCCCGGAGCCGTTTGCGGTCTAAAAAATCCCACCTCAACTGGGGATCGAACCATGGACCACCGAGCTAGGAAGCCAGTGCACTAACATCATACAATAATGAAGTTTATATATCTATCATCATTATCATCACACTTCAACTGCCCAAGCAGCATAGGCCTTCAACAAACTTAGGCTAAGTGTTCCTGTCCCGTGCCATCAGCTCTTCATCTCCTTCACGCCTGCCTCCAGTTCTCTTCTCCATGTGTTCTTTGTCTTCCTCAACCTCTCTTACCCTGGGGATTCCAGAAAAAAACGACTGCTTGGTAATGCTATCAACAGGTTTCCTCAATGTGACTATCCTGTGATACCAGTGTTCTTCTCCAACACTGGGACTTCGCTCTTCCCAAGACAGAATAATATTTCTGTTCTTTTAGTATCTAATACTGACACTTCACTTATAAAAACCTTACGCTACAAGGACTTTCTTATAATGCTATTAAATGGTTTCCTCATTGTATGTCCTAATCCAGTGCTCTACAACCTTCTTTATTTCACACCTAAGTGTCCTTCAAAGTTCCACTGTACACTGTAATATTTAACTAGACAGTTTTGGTAAATATTTTAAAATTCGCTGCAATCATAAAACAACGCTCTCTAATTTTTGTGTGATGAATTGGTGGATGATAACTCAGCTTATTATCTGTAGAATTATACATTTGAGATTCTTTCGTAATATATTTCACCATGACATATAATTTTATATACCATTAAATGGTGTATTGTGCTGGTGTCGTAGCACACCAGGTAGACGTACTTGAGATAACTGTTATAACTGTTCAATAAGCACACACCCAAAGTAAGCTGTAACAAGTGCCACGGCACAATGGTAGCAGAGCACAGTTCTAACCAATGCATGGAGGCATATCGAGAGTCATCCTTATATGAACACCAGCTATGCACAATGCTACAATATACATATGTGGAAGTGAACCTCTGTCTGTGAGGCTAATTACACCCTCACTGACTCTTAAAATCATCCACACACTTCCAGGGATTCTGCATGCA
Source organism: Oreohelix idahoensis (assembly GCA_024509875.1). Lineage (NCBI taxonomy): Eukaryota > Metazoa > Mollusca > Gastropoda > Stylommatophora > Oreohelicidae > Oreohelix > Oreohelix idahoensis. Next base: position 97,956 of record JAMPIV010009254.1, read on the forward strand.
ATTCTTTTGGCTTTGACCTAGTTGACTGCTTGCAGGAGTATCTCACTATGGACCCAGGGATAGGGAGCGGAAGCTGAGAAATGGCTCTGTGCAGGGCGTGATAATTCATTGGGAGAGCCCAGAACCAGAGCACAGTATTTTAGCTCTGCATAGTTAGAGAGCCCCCTTGGATGGCGGGGAATGCACAGTATGCCACGCGTTTCTTACTCCTAGCTTGGGATCAGATGTGATGATCCTTTAAATGCAAGCCAGGGAGCCGCGCTGGTGTAGTGGTTACCAAACTGCGCTGGCGACCGGGTGACCCAGGATCAAACCCGGGCAAGGACATTTGAAGATTTTTAGTCGACCAGGATTTGGACTGGATTAACTCGAGCCCTGGCGAGAACATTTGAAGGAGTGTCGTCGACCAAGGACTGGCGGCTCCTGAGCCGACCCAGCTCTAATGGGTACCTCAGAAATCGGCGAGTATCTGCCTGAATGGCGAGGGACACCTGTTTCTGTACAAGAAAAAAAAGGGATACTCACGTAAAAATCAGTCTCAGGTTAGACATACTAACCTGAGATTTCGCCCCGAGTAATAGCGGGTGTACGCAAAAAAAACATGCAAGCCAAGCTGCAGCTCATGACTTCAACTCAGCATATTTTGGAATTGCAGAAAAGCCACAGGAGAAGCCTAGATCTACAGTGTAGATAATACCAAGTATTCTTCAACTTGTTATTGGCTACAAAAGAGCGAGAAGCTGAGCAGCCCTAGTTAAACAACAACAGTCCTAACTAACGACAGCATCTTCTTCTCACCTCCTGTTGAACTGTGTCTGTTTCTTAATTATACTGACATCTTCAAACATCATCATTTCCACCATCCAACAGGGGCTCTCAAAATATGCAGAGCTAAAATACTGTGCTCTGGTTCTAGACTCTCCCTAGGAATTGTCACGTCCTACACAGAGCCACTTCTCAGCTTCCCCACCCTACTACGGGTCCATGGGTCCAAAGGGAGATCCTCCTGCATGCAGCCAACCAGGTAAAGGCCAGAGTTACGTCTGGGGCTCAAGTGACTCCTCCAAGTTTAGTGTGCAATGCTAGGTTCTCAACATGTCTCACCACGGGCGGAATCCCTGGAAGTGTGTGGATGCTTTCAAGAGTCAATAAGGGTGTAATTAGCCTCACAGATAGAGGTTCACATACACATCTGTATACTATAGTACTGTGCTTAGCTGGTGGCCATATAAGGATGACTCAGATATGCCTCCATGCATAAAAAAGAAATGTAAAATCAGCAGCTTTTGACAAGAGGGTTTACATTCTATACAGGTTGAGAAACATTTTTAAAGATCACACAGTGATCTGGAAGATAAAAGATTAATATTATTTACAGGGCATGAAGAAGACAGGGAACGAAAGAACGAAATCTTTTTTCAACAGGGTAAAGAAATAAAGACCTTGAGCTGATGGCACGAGGCAGGAAAACTTGACACAACTTTGATGAAGGTCTGTGCTCCTGGGGGGGGGGGGGGGGCCCAAAACGTGATGACGACGATGGTATTATTTACAAACTTCCCTTTTCAATCTGGCATGTGATTATGAGTTATCTGTCCTGGTTTATATAGTTCTAAAAGAAACTAAATCTGTGACTGTGACACACAAACCTAAATAATTGATCATCGTAGCAAAACAGCGCCCTGTAACGTATGCATCATAGCCAGCTTCGTGCATCGCTCCTCCCCCATTGTCATAGCGGTCAAAGCCTTCTGCAATCTCTACAAAATACAAATGGTATACTGTTACATTCTAAAGATGACAACTACAATGTACAAATAGTATACGTGCACTTTACTTATAAGGTTGTAAAGAAGATTACCAAATATCAATGGTACATCAATACTGTAAAGTCGCACATCATAATGAATTTCTGTTCACCCCCTAATGTAGGATGGTTGCAACATAAGAGCTGGCCTCCTTACAGGAAGCCTGTGTCAAAGCCCCTGAGATAGTAGTAGAGGTGGTTTCTGGGGCAATTTGATTTACATGATGAGATTGCCAGTGACATGCATGACCTAACATCAATCACCTCTTACGACTTGCCCGAGGGAAAAATAGTCCTTTTCTTTGTCTCCTCTGAGATTCCTGACAACTATACAGGGCAAAGATACACAGAAGATTACAAAATATAATTTAAGTAAAGTCTGTTATAAAACATAAATGGTATATCATTACTTTATAAAGCAGCTTGCTAAGGAAGGAGGAGCACTACAACAAAATGATGTACAGGATGTTTCAAAATGATGTATAGAAACTTCCAATGCATATAACTTGCACATAACTTAACATAAAATTTTGCAAGAACATAGCGGAGTAATGCTAGATACAAATGAATAATGCCCATACATTCCTCATGCTATGGTTTACCCATAATCTGTACAAGGTTTTTGCGTTTTCAGATGTGAGATTCGGCGTGATGTTAGACCACGTGAATAAAAAAATCAACCAATATAATCAAGCTGCCTATTTTTCAATTGAAGTGGGATTTGCGAGGGTCCGCGTGGTGTGTCGTTCATGTATCATTATTTGGTAATGCTGACAACAGCCAGCATGTTTTTAATTTACGGCTGCTTTTAAGAAAAAAAAAAAAAAAAATGGATAACACTACATATTACTTGATTTCACTAAGACTTGTAGAATCTGCGTAAGAAATGTACATTTTAATAATAATATAAAAAGAAATATGAAACTGGAAAGAAAAATCACGAATGCAAGGCAAATTTGTATCTTAACCCGGTCAGAGCCCTTGGAAAAGTTTTTTTGGAGTTACTTCTCTTTTAAGTTTTTTCTTTTCTTTAAAATCATTCTGATTTTCCTTATTTCGATCATCCAGTGAGTTATTTTATTAAATAATTAATTACTATCACTGGTTGTCGTATTGACGGTTGAAACTAGTCATATGGGGGTATTTAAAACTGCCAATTAGGCTAAAATGGCTATTTCCATTTTTGAAGTTCGGTAGATAATAAATTACGCTAGCACAGTTTATATTTTTGTAGCAAATTATGAGCCTTTTATTTTTTTTTTAAATTTATATGATACCGTGATTTTATTATTTTTAAAATTACATCAAACATTGAACTAATACTGCATTGTTGCAGGTCGAGAACACTTTGAACATTTGTGACTTTAACTCTTTAAGTCCCAATCGACTTTATAAAGGCTCATGGGTTAGATGCGCTTGGCCCAATCGACTTTAAAAAGCCTTTCGTATATGTGCCTCTGTTTGAGACTGTTTCTAATTATAACTACCCACAAACCACCCAAAACGTCATTTCCGACTGCAAGTACATTCTTTTAAATACCGCACGTGTTTAAGAGTGAACGTGTTTCTGTTTTGAGATATTTATTTTAAAACGCACTGGGGCGGCCATTTTTGCTTGGGCCAAACCCACTTTTTCGCTTGGGACTGAAAGAGTTAAGTGTGAAAATGCCATAATTCTATCTCAAACTACCGGTAATTGAGTTATTAGCATTCAAAGTGTATATACATTACTTTGAAACCCCCTGTAGGGACAATTTACCAAACGGTATAAACAACTATAAAAGCTACATTCAAGTCCAAATGGCAAAGAGAACATCCAGGTCATATAAAAAATGATGCCTATCATCAGCTACCTAGGACATCATTTTCAGGCTATGCACTAGACTGAAATACCATCTAGACCATAGGTACAGGATTGGTGCAACAGATCTCTGCATCAACTCCATGACATCCGAACATCTGCTGCAGTCCTGCGCAACATACAGCAATGAACAGAGTAGAATATGGCAAAACCTACTTTTCCCCACGAAAAACTGTTTGGAGATGTCAGGAACCTTGAGCTGACTACTGCCTTTATTAGAGTCATTAATATGGAAGTCTGAAGGCGAATGAGGAAAAAGAAGAACTTATAAAGCTAGAAAGAAAACTGCTAAATATAAATGATTGAACATTATTACCTGGCAAAGCTGAACAACGATTTCACAATGTAAATGCTAGCTCTAAAGAACAGATAGGCAATTAAAGGAAGAGCGTATTTCAAAATCCCACAAAGAAGACCACATATGATGTCTAAAACTGATCTCTTTGAAGTTTACAGCCTTGTAAACACTACACAATTCAATAACCTATCCTGTAACAATAAGACCCGGCAGTAATTATTCATTATATACTGACATAAACAGAGGAGTGAGACAAGGATGTGTACTGTCCCCTTAGATTTAACACAGAAAAATATTTTCAAATTTATAGAAGAAATGTCAGGACTAAACTCCAGTGGAAGAACAATAAATAACCTTAGATAGTTTTACATGAAAGTGAACAAGAACTAGTAAAGCAAATAAAAACAGATGTCATGAATATGGATTGGACATTAACAGTGAGAAAACAAAAATTATAATAACTGGCAAAACACATGCAACTTTCAAAGCTTGAATAATTATGAAGATATTAGAAAAGTCAAAAATTTCTCAAATCCTGGGAATGTAATAATTACACAGCACTGCAGATGTGAAACACAAATCTAGAAGAAAGTAGGACTGGCCAAAACTACATTTAATAACATGAGATAACAATTAACATTGAAACAAAAAACGAATAAATTAACAATGAGTCACCAAGCTCTGTTTATACTTTTCATTACTCTATGGCACAGAGATATGGACAATGAGAAAGAAATGAGAAGAAAAGAAATTAAGCCCTGAAATGTGGAGTTACAGGAAAATGAGTTGCATATCATGGAAAGAGCACAAAAAATAAAGAAGTCTTAAAAAGCTGAGAATGAAAAAAAAAATTAATGAAATCGATACAAATAATTAGATGGATCTGATTAAATAAAATAATAATAAACAACACATTTATTGAAAGCGGCAACAGAAGGTGAAGCTGGCAGTAAACATGCAAGATAACTATTGTGACATAAGTTAAGAAGATGGACAGAAAAGAGCTTGCCAGAGTGTACCATCAAGACAAAAGGCATTTAGGATCCACTGCCGCTGACCTCTGATGCAGGTGAGGCAGCTGATCTTATTTGAAAAGTACTATTTAAATTTGTGTATTAAATCTTATCATGTCTAATATGTATTTTTGGATCTGTTTCTTCAACCCCCAAGCAAGACAAAGGATCGTTTAATTATCTCACTCCGACGATACCTGTAACACACGTCTGCAAGCAAAGTCACATTTAGGATATGCTTTTAAATATCACAAAATATAAGTATGGCCATAATGTACGTACCGACCTTGGCTGGCGAAAAAGGAGGACCTTCTAATGCTTCTATCACGTTGTTCAAACCAGAAAATGAAATAAGCTCCTGAAAAACAACATATATTAGTCACAAAACTTCCATTACGCCTAAAATTAAATATGTAAAATATGTTATTTTACGTACCAACCATAACATATAACAAACACGGCATATAAAATGGCTCTAGAATATAATTTTAATATTGGCAGACAGCACCGGTCACAAGTTCACATTACTTGTTGGCAATGGTCAACAGCTCATCGCCACCAACATTTATTAAAGATTTTTTAAAAATACCGCATACTAATTTATGCCACATTTCGTCTGAGTGGTTTGCTATACAATGTAAGTTTACGCAAGAGCCTGAGAGTTTAAAATCTTGTAAAAATAAACACAACTGTTGAAATGTTTTGTGGAATTATAACTCTTCTTCTCCCTGCGACCACCTATTATTAAACACAAATTCCTCAATAGAAAATGTGTAGCATAGTGAAAGTGGAAATGGCATGATGGATACATGACAAGCATTATTAATACTTTACGTAACAAAAATGAAGAATGCCTGATCAGTTCAATATTATTTTAAATAAAAATGAACAACTGTTCAGGTCCACATCTTCTTATTTGATCCTTAGCTGCCGACTGTCAAAGCAGTCAGTGGCCATCACGCCTGGTTGTGTCTTGTAGGGCAGCAACAAACTGCTTTCACTTTGCTCGGTCGGCAGCCATCATTCGTGCAGTGAGGTCCACATAATTTACCAATAAATAATGGATTATTGATCAGTATCATTTATCACAACATTCAACACCCATTAGCTCCCCAAGGAGCATAGACCGTCAACAAACAAATGCCAAGTCCTCTTGACGCAAACTATCAGCTCAAGCTCTTTCCATGGCTTCCTCATGTTCATTTCTGTCTCCAGTTCTCTTCTCCATGTGTATTTTGATCTGCCTCTCTTTCCCTGGGGATTCCAGAACAAGGACTGCTTTGTAATGATATAAGCAAGTTTCCTCAATATGTGTCCTATCCGTCCTGCATCTTCTTCTCCTCATCTCTTGTTCCACTGGCACCTGTCCGGCTCTTGTCATCAGTTCCACACTGGTGACCTTGTCACTTCATCTCAATCTCTCCATTCTACGCATGCACCCATGCACGGAGGCATATCTGGCGTCATCCTTATATGACCATCGGATAGGCACAATGCTATACTATACAGATATGGAAGTGAACCTTTGTCTCATACCCTCATGGACTCTTGAAATCATCCACACACTTCCAGGGGTTCTCCTTGTGGTGAAACTTGTTGAGAACCCAGCATTGCACAATAAGCTTGGAGGAGTAGCTATGACTTTTACTTGATTGGCTGCATGCATGGGATCTCACTGCGGACCCATGATAGGCAGGGGGAGCTGAAAAGAGGCTCTGTGTAGGATGTGACAATCCTTGGGAGAGCCCAGAACCAGAGCATAGTATTTTATCTCTGCCTATTTGGAGAGCCCCCTTGAATGGTGGGGAATGCATAGTATTCCACAGGCTTCTTCCTCCAAGCTTTGGACCACTTGTGATTGTCCTTTGCATGCAAGCCAAAGCTGTAGAAGCTGAAGCTCATCACTTCAACTCAACACATTTCGGAATGGCAGAAAAGCCACTGGAAAAGCCTAGATCTACAGTGTAGATAATACCAAGGAGTATTCAACTTGGTATTGGCTGCAAAAGTGACAAGCTCAGCGGCCCTAGTTGAACAACAACAACACATATACCCATCCACAAAAGACTGTAGCCCCTTGGTTGTCATTTTTGTTGCTCTCTATGCCTCAGAACAACACAATAGGACTGACCTGACATCTGAGACGAAGATCCTGACTTCCATACATTTCCCAAGGCAATGAAAGCCCCTCTTGCCCCTTGCACTCAACCATGTCCATACCACTTCCAAAATATGTGTATGATTCCACATCGTGTAGTGGGTGTTTCTTGATGCTCAATCTTGTGATCATTTCCTGCATCCACTCTCATTTTGTCCCTGTGTACTTTCAGACCCACTTTATCACAACATCTTCTTCTTCTTCTTCCGTCCTTAGCCACCGACCGTCAAAGCAGTCAGTGGCCATTACGCCTAGTGGCGTCTTAGGGCAACAGCAGATAGGTTTTCTTTGCCATTGTTTCCCATCACGCCTATTGGCGTCTTTAGGGCAATGGCAAATCAATCCATTTGCCGTTGTTTCCGTAATCGAAGTGACTGGCAAACGGGTGATCAGCCCGTTGGTTTTATCACAACATACTGATACTTAATCATTTTTGTTTACCTAATGAAAAAAAAAAAAAAAAGCATCATCAATTCACCTTAATTTTACAAATAATGTCCATAGATCAAGTTTATAAAGGGTGGCCACTGAAAGACTGAAGGGTATAAAACAAAAATAACTTTTACAAACACGTTTTTTTAAATTTTTTATTACTTTATTTGGAAATATAATTAATGGATTTTTTTCAGTATTATGTGTGAAAAACGACATCCCTCAAATGACCACCATTTTCCTGCTCACAAATACAGGCTCTTTCCACAGCATTTTCCATGACCGAACGCAAGGTTTCAGGTCCTAAACGGCGGATTTCGGCTCGAATGTTCTCCTTAAGTGCTTGAATTGTTCGAGGTTTATTTACGTAAACCCGTTCTTTCAAGTAGCCCCACAAAAGAAGTCTGGTGCCATTAAATCAGGTGAACGAGGAGGCCAAACAAATTCAGCATTTTTTGAAATTATTCGTTCACCGTAAATTTCTCGCAGGAGGTCCATCCTGGCAGTGTGCACAGTAGCTCCATCCTGTTGGAACCAAACCTCCTGATTATCTTCGACCGCTTGGCATAAACAATTTTCAAGCATTGTCCTATACAGGGGGCCGTTGATTCTTTCTGGCTGACCTTCCTCATTTTCAAAGAAATAGGGGCAGATAACTCTTTCAGCCATAACACCGCACCAAACAGTGCATTTTTGGGGATGCAATTGATGCTGATTTAATTCCCTGGGATTCTCAGTACCCCAAAATCTGCAGTTTTGTTCGTTGATGTAACCAGGCGATTAGGTTCCGAATCATGTTATCGCTAGGAGATACTCTGACATTAAAATGTTGGTGATATTTTCTCTGAGTTTGAATAATTGATCTTTCACTGGAATAGAAAAAGTCAATGAGTTTTACTCGTTGCTGGACATCATACGTAGCCATTTTAATCTCCAAGGGATGCTCTATAACCAAAAAAAATAAAATAAAATAAAAAAGATTGAAAATGAACAAGTTATGACTTTTCCTAACCCTTCAGTCTTTCAATGGCCACCCTGTATCATTTGATGTTCAATAACAGTTTTATATAATTCATTCACAGTAAAGACAAAAAAATAACTTACTTAGTCGTTCCCCTTCTACTGTGAGGTGTAGAGGTTTGGAAGAGAGAGCGCCAGACTATCCTATCGGCTGTCTTTCTCCTGGCCTGGTTCCATTCTAGTCCTCAGTCCTTCAAAGATTGTCTAATGTTGTCCTCCCAGCGGACTCTGGGTCATCCTGGGGGGGTCTGGATCCCTGGCTCTTTGTTTCCCATGCTTGTCATGGTAGCCGATCTTCTCCCATTCTGCAGACATGGCCAAACCATCTTAGTTGGGACTTCTACTTGGGTCTGCAGGGGGTATGATTTTAGGCCTTGACGTAGCGTCTGGTTGCGGACCATCATTTGATGTTCAATAACAGTTTTATATAATTCATTCACAGTATGACTAAAAAAAAAAAAACATAAATATTAAACGTAGTGGTTCACTTGGAGGGAAGAGATAGAAAGAGGACTGTAAACACTATTTCTCTGACATTATAAGTTCTTCTTCTTCTTCTTCTTGCGATCGCATCTTTGATGATTACACCGTCAGACGAGTTTAGTGTTGAGTCATTGGGCCAGTATATCTTTCTTAACTGGTCATACAGAGGACAGTCCTGTAGAACATGCTCAGCAGTTTGTTCGTTTAATCCACATGTGCACAGTGGTGAAGCAGACAATCGTAGCTTGTGCATGTGTTTATTCAGTTTGTTATGCCCTGTCCTGAGTCGAAAAATAGTTGTCTGTCCCTGCCGGTCGAGAGTGTGATAGTCGTCTTTGGGTTGGTTCTGTTCTCTTCTGATAGTCTGGATAGCTCTCTTTTTCTCAAAGTATGTGACTTCATTATCTTCTTGTTCACATTCTCCTCCCTTTTTTGCAAGTTTATCTGCCTTTTCATTTCCGGGTACACCACAATGAGATGGTACCCACTGAAGTATGGTTCTCTTTTTGGCAGCTACCTTGTTTAGTTCATTTCAGATGCGGGAGTTTACCACCCTTGAGAGCTTGCAGGACAGACAGTGCATCTGTGAGGATGACTACCTGGTGGCAGTCAGAGTTGGTGTTATAAATCATATTTGCAGCTTGCTCTAGAGCTTGAACCTCAGCTGTATAGTTGGAACAGAATTTACCAGTGGGAATGTGCCTAGTCTCATAGTGGTTGTCAGGATATGAGATAAAGATACCGGCACCTCCATTCCTAACAGCATTAGTTGCTGATCCATCTGTATAGGCATGTATCCATGATTGATCGGGATAGCTTTCTTGGATCATACTCAATGTAGCAGTTCGTTTTTGCAGATCATTATACTCACATCCACTTGTGAGACCACTGACTGTTGTATTAATTTGGAGGGCACTGCTGGCCTGCTCCCATGGTACAGGGTATAGGGTGGGCTTCAGTGGTGTTGTCTTCATGGATAGGTCTTCTTGATGCTGTCTTATAAGTCTTTTCCCCCGATGCACAAAGCTGCTACGCTTTAGACGTCCCAATGCCAGATCATCTAGTCTTGCCTTCATTGGGTGCATTGGCATACTGTTGTACTTTTCCATCTGGATCATGGTTTTTGTGTCTCTTCTATGGGACAATGTCTGTAATCCAGCAACCTTCTGCATCTCTGTTATTGTGTAGTTTTTCATGGCTCCTGTAATGAGCCTGAGAGCTTGATTTTGCACCTTGTCCAAAGACTGCAGATGTGAGTTAGCAGCTGATGACCATGCTGCTGAGCTAAACTCTAAGTGTGGTCTTATTACTCCATTATAAATCTTCTTTAGATTTCGTTCATTTGCTCCCCAGTTGGTACCTGCTAATTTTCTGAGTATGCCTAGTCGTCTTCGGGCCTTTCCTTCTGCATTTTCAATATGCTTATTCCATGTAAGCCTTTGGTCAAATGTCACCCCAAGATAGGTGGGGTAGCTTTCTTCCTTGATCACGGTTGTCCCTAGGTGTATGTTAGCTGATTTGTCCTTGGGGGCGAGGGAGAACAGTGTTGTGGAGGTTTTGTCTGTGTTTATTGTGATAAGCCATTTCTCTGCCCATGACACTAGCATGTCTGCTGCCCGCTGCATTCTATAATTTGCTGTGGTGACATTTTCATCAGCGCACCAGAGTACTAGGTCATCTGCATATAAGGCAGCTTTAACTCCTGCAGGGAGATCTTTCACCAGGTCATTGATGTAAACAAGGAAGAGTGTTGGGGAAATTACTCCTCCTTGAGGTACCCCCTGATGGAGCAACACTTTTCTGCTCTGCAGACCGTCAAGAGTGACTCTAGTTCTCCTGTTATGCAAGTATGACTGGATCCATTTCATCATGTTGCCTTGGATTCCACTTCTCCTAAGTTTTGCAATGAGGCCATCTTTCCACACCTTGTCAAAGGCCTGCTTGAAGTCGACCCAGATCGTTAGGACCTTTTTCTTCTCCTGGAAGGCATCTTCTATTGCTTGAGACAAGTAAGTAACTTGGTCTTCTATACTGTAGCATTCTCTAAATCCAGCTTGTTCCGGCACCAGGATCTGCTCAGACTCTAAATACCATTTCAATCTGTGGTTGACTATTCGCTCCATAGTCTTCCCAACACAGCTTGTGAGACTGATTGGCCGGTAACTTGCAGCCTCGGTCTTACATTTCCCTTTCTTTAGTATGGGTATTGTGATGGCTTCTCTCCATACTTGGGGTACCGTTCCTTTCAACCAGCTGTGGTTGAATATCTCAAGCAGTTTTGTCTTTGCTGCTGAGCTCAGATTTACTAGCATTTCGTTGCTGATTTTGTCTGGGCCGGGTGACTTTTGAAACTTAAGCTTGGAAATAGCCTTCTGTAGTTCTCCTAGTGTGATGGGTTCCCTCATTGGGGCAGGAGTATCTGTCTGTCCCATGGTTGCCAGTATTTCTTTTCTTATCTCTCTCTGATGGTCTATGTTAATGGGTAAGTTGCTTTCTGAACTGTATCTTCTAGCAAACAAGTCTGCAGCTTGTTTTCCTCTGAAAAGTTTGCCACCTTCATCCAATGTGATAGTCTGCCTTGGTGAGGAATGCTCTTCATTTAGAGACTTGACTAATCTCCAAAGTTTCCTGCCGTCTTTCTCAAGGTTCAGCGATGCCGTTTTAGTTCTCCAGCTTTTCCGCTTTTCTTCTAGCTTTGTTCTCTGAAACTCTGCTACAGCCTTTTTCCATTTGTTGTGAGTTTCAAGTGAAGGCTGAGACTCTGCGTCCTTTCTAGCCTTGTCCATAGCTTCCTGACGTTCTTGGAGTGTGCTGGACCAGTATGGTATGTAGTTACGCCGGCATCCTTTGGGAATGGTTTCTTTTGCAGCTTGTAGTATGCATCTGTTGAAGTCTTTTACCACTTCATTAATGTCTCTGTTCTGTACCTTGAGGGTAGACAGCAGCGTGTTCACCTGATGCCTGAATAAACCCCAGTTGGCTTTTTTGTAGTTCCATCTTGTAATGGCTGGGCCTGTACTGAGAGTTGCACTCTGGACAGTAAGAAAGATTGGGCGATGGTCGCTTCCCCCTAGTTGGTCTCCTACTTCTCTACTAATAGATCCAGCTATATCTGGTGTGGAGAAGGCAAGATCTGGTGTTGAGGTTGTGTGCCATCCTCTGGAGTAGAAGGTAGGAGTATCTGTGGCATTATTGACTAGGATTAGGGAGTGATCATCTTGCCAAGTTTCAACCTCTTCACCTCTGTGATCCAGATGGTTATAGCCCCAGCTCTGGGAGTGGCTATTAAAGTCTCCAACTGCTATAAAGTTGGTGGCTGGTACCTGTATAGAGCTGAGACTCAGGGGTTTGTTGTTCGGACAGTAATAGTTCAGGAGTTCTATTTCCATCTTGTCTACCTTTATCTGCAGCAGCTGATATTCTGCTCCATCCATGAAGGTTTTCCTTTCGTGTGCAGGAATGTTATTCCTTACAAGAGTAAGTACTCCTCCTTTTCGTCTATCTTGTCTGTCGGATCTGAAGCATTGATATCCCCTTATTTTAAAGGTTTGATCTGCTTTCAAGTGAGTCTCTTGGATACAGCAAACACTGACTTGCTTCTCATACAAGATGTTTTCCAGCTCTGTCTTTTTGCTGTATCCAGCCTGCTTGCTGTTCACTCCCTCTGCATTCCAGTGCATCATGACAAGTGGCACTCTGGGTTTCTCTTTTTCTGTTTTGTTTTGGTCAGTAGTTCTCCTCCGCCGTCTGTTGACTCCACAAGACGGTCTAGAGGGTCCTCCAGTAGCTGAGGGTGGGCTCTGTCGAGGCTCAGAGCCCGGCACTGCACCTGCCTGGTGGAGCTCCACAGGGCGAGCACCAGAACGAGATTTATTTGACGGTGTACTCTCCATAGAAAAAAAAAAGCGAGTTGCATGATACTGTGGTTTCCGGTGCGCCTTCTGGCCCAGTATCTACGACTTTAGCACCTGTTCAACGGGAGAGTGGGCTCATCCCTAATCTGTTTATGTTCCCAGTAGTAGACTATTCGCAAGCAGCCTGGGGGTGTCACTGCTCTGCGCGGACCTTGTTTACCGAGGCGGCGTCCGAGCTCGTATGGTGAAAATATGGTTGCGTTATCTTCAAAATAGCCCTGTCTTTCCCGTGGCTTTTCTGCCATCCTGCAACTTTGAGTTAGGGAGTTCTGAGCTCCAGTCTCTTTCCCAGGCATTTTATCCTGGCCTGGCACGCATACAGAGGACCCCACTTCTGGTTCTAAGTTAGCAGTTGGGGATAGGTGGGGTAGCACACTGTGCATTCCCCGTCATCCAGGGGGCTCTCCAACTATGCAGAGCTTGCACAATGCTGTGCTCTGGTTCTGGGCTCTCCCAAGGAATCCTCACGTCCTGCACAGAGCCACTTCCCGATACCCACCACCTGCCAACCCTCCATTGTAGAAATCTCCTGCATGCGGCCATCCAGTCAAGAGCCAGTATTAAGTCTGGTGCCCAAGTGATCCCCCCAAGCTCAGTGTGCAATGCTGGGGTCTCATCATGCTGCAACACAGGAGGGATTGTGATGCTCAGCCATCTCTCTCAATTCTGCACCGATAAGTGACATCGGGGACTTAACTTTGCCTCAGTACTGGGAGGCCCCGTTTCCGGGTACACCACACACAGCCAATTGAGGCAACGGTCGCCATGGGCGTGATAGACGACAAACAGTGAAGAATGAGGCAAGAAAGCATTTAACCCATGAAGTGGGGGTGGATTGGTGCAGACCAGAGCATGTACCACTCGCCGGTGGGTTCTGCATCTACACCTATAGGGTTCCACCCACTCCTCAGCCCATTTAGTCTGGCCCCTCACCCAGGACCTGTACGCCCATTGAGGCATATAGGGAATATGGTGTTAGTACCATATTATCTTGAAACCATCGGCACACGAGGGTGATGTGGTCGGCAATCACGCCGGCCACCTTATCCAGTTCCCAGAAGACATTATAAGCTTATGTTAATTTTTATTACGTCGAAAACTGTATTTGTAAAGTTAAGTACTTTTTACTGGCAGTTATTGTGTCAGACTCTCAGTTCATGCTTCAGAAGCCCCAAAGTGAATGGCTCCAGCTTATGAATGGAAAATATCTATAGAAAGCCTCAAATCTTCAGGAATTGAAGTGGTATACTGTTCTTGTTCATGAGCTATTATTTGTGGCAATCAAAGAGAGTATTGACTAAACTGCTACCGAGATATTACACATTACTTGGTGTCATTGGATGATACAGGAAAATTATAAAGACAATGGTTAGATCACCTGCTACAAGTTGCCAAAATAATGAAATCAAATTTTGTATAAGACTGCTGATGCAACAGAGTAGATTAGCAAGAAGGAATAATGGACTGGTTACCGATCGCCAGTTCCTTTGGCATGGCAGTTACCTGGTAACTCTTTCATTTGCTTAGGGACCCGGCTAACTCACCATTGCAAGAGCACAGTGAACAACCTGAGACACCAGATTAAAACTGCATGTTTCACTATTCACTTTATAACAATACAGAATGGCAGTCAGGTGTTCATCGATGTGAACAATGCACTGATGCAGGTCGTTGACACGTTGAGCATTTCTGACTTTAAATGCTTTTTAACTTCTTTTTTGTGAGTGTGTCTGTATAGGATGTCGGTTACCCTTTCTTTCTCTATTCATATATATTGCATCTTCTTCTGCTCCTTCTATACCAGGTCACTTCATTTCAAGGTTATACCCATGATGCTGGTTGACCGAGACTCATCCTCACTAGATGCCTGAACATATTTCCTCTTTATTTCTCAGTATATTCCTTTATGAGACTTTCATAAATGGGTGCTTGCAAAGACTAGAAAGATTGAAGTGGCATGACAAGGTCACCAATGTGGAATTGATGACACAAACCAGACAAGTACCAGTGGAACAAGAGACGAGAAGAAGGCGCTGGAGATGGGTAGGACACACAATGAGGAAACCAGCTGATAGTATTACCTGGCAGTCCTTAAGTCTAGAAATCCCAGGGTAAGGGAGGTAGAGGGAGCACAAGGAGAAGAGAACTGGAGACAGACATCAATACTCTTAAGTTCCCCTTTACCACAACAACTTCAACAAACACTATGGAGACAGACATGAAGGGGATGACAAAGGCTTGGGAAAAATGTTGAGCTGATAGCACAGGACAGGAAGACTCAGCATAACTTTGTTGAAGTCCTATGAACCTAAGGAACTGAAATGTGATGATGATGATTGACCAAAGGAAGGAAAAAACATTGATTAACACATTAACTACCGAATTGAAAAACACAATGTGGCCGAATTAAATTTTTTTCCCATTTTCATCCTCTAGGTGTTTGCACAAAGCAAGCTGTAGTTTTCGTAATTGTTTACAGATTTTTATGAGTTATACGTCATTTTAAAGATAAATGAATGTACTATTACAATAAACACCGGTTGTAACTCTAATAGAGGTTGTTCCTATTTTTTTTTTATTTTTTTTCCGTTTTTATTTTTTTTTTTTTTTTTTTAAAAATCTCGACCAGATCATAGCAGTTTTTTTTTACCATTTTTTTTTTTTTTTTTTTTTTTTTTATTTTCCGTTTATTTACTATTTATTGTTTTTATTTTAGATTGGTTTTTTTAGACTCTGACGCAAGCTAGTCAAGGTTCTTTAATGTGATTCATTTTTTTTTTGAAGTTTTCAGTCCGCTGATTTTTTCAGCGTGCTCGTATTATTTTTTTTTTAATTTGTTTTGAAAACGTTTTAATTAATTTTTTTTTTTTTTGTTTATTTTTTTTTATTAGGCTTTATTATCAGATTTATATTTATTTTTTGTTTTTTTTTTGCCAGTGGTAATTTCTTTTCTGCTTTTGCATTTGGCCGATTCTTTAGACACAAAACAAAGCCTTTTTTGCAAGTGAAATTCATACCCCTTTTTTTTTTTTTTTCTTTTCAGGATAATTCAACCTGAGGCAAGGATCTTTTTTTTTTTACTGCTTGATGAGTAAAGGTTTTACAGCGAAGTCTGGCGATATTGCACGCTTTGTAGAGCCGAGCGAATGACGGCCGTCCAACCATTACAGAACTCCTTCGAAATTATTTAGGTTCCATTTCCTTTCTTTTCCTTTTGCGCCATTCTTTAGCAGGAAGCCCATGCAGTGACATTCATATCACCTCGTTCATTCCTGAAAGGACGTTTACGTTGTGTCTGTTTAAGCGAAGCGCGATATTTGCACCTTTTCGACACATCGATTAGCTCTGCATTTCTTGGACCGGATTAGCCTCATCGACTACTCTCTCAGCCAGGGATGCGAGTGATGCAGGTACCACCACTTGGAGGTGGAGTAGGGTCTTATGGTCAGGCTCTGGTTCTGCGTGACCCCTGACGCCAAGTAGTCAAGGGCTCGCGTAACTGCAGATTCAATCTATCCTATTGCTGCAGACTCTATCGGTCCCTGGACATTCAAATGCTCGATTACAGTAGTGGTTCCTCTTAGAATTTTAATTTAACATGGATGAGTAGCTGCTACAGCCTCATGCAGATCCTCAGATATCAGAATTGAACTTTGGTTAAAGAGATTACAAACACTACATGCCTTAGTGGTCCTTGTCTGTTTTATCTCATCAGAGACATCATCCCCCCCCAGCCCCGCCCCCCCCCCCCCACCCCCCACCACCTTTTTCAGGAACCACATGAGGCATGTAATGATCATTTCTGTCTCTAATGATTTAGTAATGTGGCATGCACTCCGAGAGGACTCTGGACCGAGGAGATTCCATTCGGGAATTCTGAGGTTATCGATGGCTAAAACAACTGACGGAAAGTTTCCAGAGTTATTGCAACAAAACAGATGTGAAGAGGAAGATGCTGAAATTCATATACATGCTCCTCAATCAGGACATAAATGAGAAAAACCAAGAGGGGGACAGTATACACTAAGCCAGTCTCCTTGCTCTAGGAATCTTCTGCACATAATAAGAGAAATACGGAGGGCAGACCAAACTAAATCACATAAACGTAATGGAATTAGGTTTAAAGATGATTTTAAAAAAAACCATGGATACGAGACTTTAAATCCAGATTAGGTTAGGGCAAGCCCCAGGAGTCATGAAGGAATGGAACTACCTAGGTTAAACCTTAGATGATCTAAAAATAAGAAACCATGGTAAAGACTTTAAATCATCATCATGCATCAGCTTGTACCCATCTCCACAAACGAAGGTTGGCTGTAAGTGGATCTCCAACGTCTTCTGTCTCTATGATCTTTGGTGGTGCACTCTGATAACCTTTCCTTGGTTCCATCATCTTGATGTTATCGTTCCCACTTATAGCGCTTGTACTTCCCACTTGCACGTTTGCCATTCACCTCTCTCCTGTCTATTATGGTCTTTGCAGGGTGTTTCATTGCCTTTATTATGTGTGCCAAGATTATTTTCTGTGCTGACTTTTGATATCCCTCATTAGTTCTCTTTTTCTACTCTAGGATTTTCTAGGACCGAGCTCCTATTTGGTTTTCTTCTCTCTTCCATTAGATACGTGCCCCATTCTTGCTATATATCCACAATTTCAAGAGGCTTATCAATATTCAATTTCTTCCAAACTAGCTTATTCATCATCCAATGTATTCTGCAACCATACAGAAATGCAGAATATATATAACACTTTATGATCCTGTTTTAATTTGTGAGATAACTGTTTAGATGTCAGTATATGTTTCATGTTGTTGAATGTAGCTTTGGCCATTCCTATTCTCTTCTTGATTTCTGTTTCACATCTGCCATCTTCTGTTATTATATGACCAAGATCTACGTAGCTCTTGACGTTGTTCCAGGATTTTCCCATTTACGCTTATCTTTAATGTGGGTTTATCGTCTGTTTTGCTAATTATCATAGTTTTTGTTTTCTCAATATTAATGTTGAGTCCATATTCATGACTTATACTGTTCACTTGCTTCACTAGTTCTTGTAACTCCTGTTCGCTTTCAGCTAACAACACGGTATCATCTGCATATCTAAGGTTGTTTATTGACCTTCCACTGATGTTCAGTCCTGGTATTTCCTGTATCTGTTTGAAAATTTTTTCGGTGTATAGATTAAATAGGCAGGGGGACAGCACACAACCTTGTCTGACACCTATTTTTATGTCTATGTATGGTGAATAGTTCCTTCCAGATCTTACTGTGGCAGTTTGCTCCAAATAAAGGTTACTTCGAGTATTCTTATATCTTTTTCCATCAATACCTATGTAAATTGATGATAATACTTAAAATCAGAGGTTGGCAACCCAGGAAGCATAAAGAATGGAATTAGGTTAAAGAGATTAAAAATACAAGGGCAAGACTTTTTAAATCTATAGAGGTTGGGCAACCCAGGAGCTTTTGGGGTCTACTTTAGTAACACTGAGCGCTCTAAATATCTATCATGTGTGTGTACACACTTTTACATGGGGTGGTGTGTGTTGAATTTATACGAAGAAAAGATTGTGTTCCTAAGATCTTGAATATATTTTAGTAACCCATGGCTCGATTGTTTTCATTGGGAAATGCAAGAAAAGTACCTTTGATCTCGGGGATATAGTTCGAAATTTCCCTAGTTTAAAAAGTCTTTTCTTTTCTCTTCTCTCCCCTCAAACTCTCACCGGCCCCCACTCCAAATCATCCACTGGGATCCTAATCAGTAGATCAGGTATCGACTGTTGCTGACCCCTGCTTTAAGTGGATTAGCACAGGACAAGAAGAACTGGCAAAGAATCTTATTTTTAAATTGTTATATCAACAACCTTCTGGCTATCTATTGGATATAAATGACAATGTTACAGCAATGAGAAAATAACTGCCATGTAAACAACTGACTTTTTTTTTATTCCCAGAAACAAAATGGCCAATAAAACCAACATTTCAAGAGCCAGCAAAAAATTGCTGCTCGTTATGACATCACGTGTTTGAACAAACCGCATTTTCACGCTGGAGTTTGTAAAATTAATGTGACGTCGCATTTTATGTAGTAAACTAACTTACTTACTTAGTTGTTTTTTCCTCTTCTACCATGGGGTGCAGAGGTTTGAAGGAGGGAGAAACATAATATCCCATACGGCTGTCTTCCTTCTGGCCTGGGTTCCAACCTAGTCCTCCAGAGATTGTCTAAATGTTGTCCTCCCAGCGGACTCTCTCAGGCTCATCCATGGCGGTCTGGATCCCTGGCTCTTAGTTTCTCATTCCTTTTCATGGTAGTCGATCTTTTTTTGCCCATTCTGCAGACATGGCCAAACCACTGTAGTTAGGACTGTTCTACTTGAGTCTGCAGTGGATGGGTTTAGAGGCCTTGCCGTATTGTCTCGTTGTGGACCATATCTCTTATTGTTACTTTAACCACCTTCCTCAGATACCTCATTTCTGAGGTTTGCAGCTGGATTTATTGTAATAAAATGGTGGTTTATTCTCTTTATTTTTACTTTTTGTTTCACATAGATTAGCTGAACAGGAAGCAACTTTTCAATAAACCTGTATGATCATGGTGATGTCATATACTAGGATTATATGGCTATTTTCTTCTCAAGATCTATTATCAACATCATTATCTAACAAAATTCCTTATTGCCTTACCTTGGAAACACACTTTTTGTGACAGCCTTAAATTCTTCTACATCCTGGAAGCAAACACAAGAAAAGTCATTCAGTAAAATCACGAGTTGACACAGCAGAATCAATAATTATTTTGATTTGATGCCTTAAGGGAGGAGCTTCACTGAAATGCAATTTTCGTTATTAATTGCTGGATTTCAATGAAAATGCACAGGACTTAAAACCTATATCAATACTAGATATGCAAACAATGAAGAGTTTGATGGCACTGCACCAGCTGGTTGCCATAGAAACGGCAGCCTATATTGGATTCTATTCTATTTCAATTTGCTAAGGCTTTTTTTATTTATTAAGCTATGAATACCAAATTTGAGCACAACGTTTATCATTACATTTTAAAAGTTTTGTGTGATGGATTTTTGATAACTTTAATACAAAAAAAGTTGTAGGACCTGTAGACTTCGAATATAGTGTCTAAAAATAGTAACAAATTTTGCTAAATTTTTACATTTACTTTTTGCAATAAATCAACAAAAGTTTGATCAGATACATTAAAAACGATCAGACAAAAAGTTTTAAAAGATTATGGGCAATATGTGCTAATTCTTATGTCAATTAATACATAAGTGGTGGAAAAAAAAAAACAAAGTTATAAGAAAATTAGGATGAGAAAAAATAGATTTTGCCAAAATCGCATTTTTCTCCATAATAAGACTATAATTAAATGTATGTAATAATACACCTAAAAAAATTGCTGTACTTAATCATTTAGAACATACTGGTAGCATAGCCAGCTTCCTCTGCAGCTCTCCCTATTGAGATTTGTGCCTAATTTTCTTAGTGCAGTTTTCTGCCGTTTTAGAGCTGAGCAATGAGACGTTTACACTTTCTTGCTCCTGCCAGTCCGACAAGCCCTCTTTTCCACTGTTTCAGCCCCAGGGGACTTTCTTGAAAAATATAGCAGCCCTCAGGTACTTTCATTTTAAATTCAGCAACCTGCACTTAGAAGGCAGAATTCCACGTGATTTTGTGAATGGAAGATATGCTTTGGCACTTTTACTCCGAATAACTGAATGAAAGCTCTCATTGGAGTTTTGGGTAGCTTTTCTTTCACAGCGACTCAACAGTTTCCGATTTGTCAACCTGTCATACACTGGTGTCAAATGTCTGTTCAACAGCTTAAAGTCCTGGGGGATATGTATACGTTTTGATGCCCAAAAGCATACTCATTCCTAGATAAGGCTGTTTTATAGAAACACCAAGAGTCCTTGGGCCAGTAGGACAAACTGATGCTGGGGATAATTCATCAGTTGAATAGCAATGATGTAGGCTAGCCACAATAGCATTCTTCATATCAGCTGCAGTAGCACGTTGCCCGATAACCCTGGAATAATAAATGCCAAGCTTTCGGATGGCTGCATCTGTCAGACAGCCACAGCCACGTCCTCCAAGCGTAACTTTTTGCTTGCGGCAATCAGCAACTAAATTACGAAACGGTGTATGCATTCTTTTTTACTACTTTATTAATACAATCATATTTGATGAATTTTTCACAACATTAAGGTCGTTTATGGAGTGTAATTGCCAAGATCTGATTGAACACTTGCTATCACCATCACTTAACCTTTAGCACGCTGAGGTCGCAAATTTTCACCAGAGGTACTCTATGTTCTGTCAGCTGCAGGCGCATTGTATTGTTGCTACTCTTCGGATTGAAAGTCGGTCTTCCTTCCAGATAAGATGTGTACATGTCATATAATAACCCCAGGATGTTAAGTTTTAAATCTTATTTGGGAGTGAGTTACCTTCTGTTCCCGATCAATATTTTTGTGGACGGAAGTATTCGCGTTATATTTTCGTGTGAATATTTTAAATCGAAAGTCAATCGGCCATGAAACAGCTGGCATTTATCCGCTGAAATTTTTCATGGATTCTGTTTACCCCGATGATGAGAGAGTTTGTTGTTTTATTACTAGCGCTGAGATCCGGTTCACCAGAATATGGGTGATATCTGAGATGGGGAAGACAGTAGTAGTATGCCTATCGTTAATTGGACCCATTTTGATGCAGCACTACGAGGGCAACCCGTAAACCAAACCCTTTCAAAATCAAATCGTTTCGTCGACACTCTGTCTCCTCTATGGCAAAGCCATTACATACCCTTTGAAGATCATAGTGTGTTGATGAGAGTATGATAGCTTTCATAGGTAGGGTCAGCCTTAATGCAGTAGGTCTCTTTGTTTGTTTTTTTTTTTTTTTTCATCTTTCCCATTCCTCTCTTTCCTATCACATCCTAACATCATACACCAACATAACTTATATCATTCAGATTCACATCATTCATTTACATTCCCAAAATGTATAGCAATTGACAAAAAAAAATAGACCGTTACACGTCCCCTCACTAGAAAATAGGGGGCGTTGTGAAAAAGAAATTCAAGCGCAGGGTAAATTTCTGAAATTTTCTAATGCAGTGTGCTAAAGGTTAATCATGGTGGTTTATTGAAATTTGTGTCGATCACAGACCACTCCCAAAAACACTACTGCCATCAGCCTCCAACCCACCTGTAACTTTACTGAAAGGAACAGGTAAGAATAGTACACTTAAAATAATGATGTTAGCAGCGTTGAACACTTTCCTTAAACATTGAGAAGCAAAATGTTATAACGATGGAAGCAAAGCAAACACATGTAGTAATAAATACTGTTACTAAACGTGATACTTTATGGAGAAATAAAAATAACATAGTTTAAATTTTTTAGACAAAAGGGAGGAGAAACAAAAATAAGATTCAAAAGTAAATAACTTTTCAAAATTTAAAATCACATTCTTGCT